>OW569405.1:75475991-75785861 GCA_937654795.1 Cistogaster globosa
AAAAATAAATATTAAATACTTGTAGAGTATAATTCTTGGTAATCCCAAAAAATCTAAACTGAATCCTATTGGAATTTTTAGCAACAACAACATAAAGCATAAATACATTTTTTAATGTATATATTTTCATGTGTCAATTAAAAAAGGAAAAATATCATGATGATTACAGGTATAAAAAATGTAAGAAAAATAACCAGTTAATGCAGTTTAGGTATTTTCGGCTACTGCATATATTAAGTTTTGTCACAATTGTTTTTGTTTTATGACTTTTAAAACGCACAATTTTTCAATGAAAAGTGTGCATATGTGTTTTTGTCATATATTATTAGAAGCATATAAGGCATAGTGCTAATAAAACGGTTTGCATTGGCTTGCCTGGGTTTAACCCATTATGTGTCAATACTGTAATTCCATAGAACTAATAAAATTCAAATTTTTCCTTATATACATTTTTTCTTTAAGCCGTACTTATTTTTTAACTTTGTGATACGACCTTATAAATATAAAAAAGGCCTTGATTAGTGAAACAGACATTTAAATAAAGTCTTTGGTATAAGTCGAATGAGAATTTAGAAAAATAATAAATAAGTTGGAAAATTTGTTACCAAATATGAATAATATTGAAATAAAAGAAAAAATTTTGTCTAATTTATATAAAATTAGTGAAAAATGAAGGCGAAGAAAGATATGGGATTGCTTTGGTTTTATAAAAGATGAAAACGATGTGGAACTGCAAAATTTTGTTGCATGCAAAATGTGTATAAATGTATATAAATACAATAAAAACGGGGTATCTAATTTAAATAAACACAAGTGTTATAAAGTGTTAAGAAGTGAAAATGAGAATATTTTAATTGAGCCAAATCAAGAAGCTAAGAAGGCTTGCACTGATATTCTGACCGAATGGGTTACTGGTTACGCCCATACTCTTTAGCAAAAAATTGTGGACTAAAAGAATATTCAAAGTTGCTGTTATCACTTGGAAATAAATTCGGAGCCGGTCTAAGCATAGATGCCCTAATACCACACCCAACAGCAATTAGCCGAAACGTTGAGAATAGCTATTCAAGTAAGTCATCACTGACTTTTGTTACAACCCAAAATATATCTTTTAAATCTTTTTGCTTATAATTTTACATATTTTAAATTTATCTACTAAACAGGCATCAATATAAAATGAAAACTGCATAATTTGCTCGCAGAATTCAACTGCTTCTTAGATGATCCGATAGTTATAGTCACAGACAGAGGAAGCAATATAAAGGCAGCATTAAAAGACTACGAAAATATTAACTGTATATGTCACCTACTTTCCAATACAGTTCAAAATGCCGTTAAAACTTCCGAACAAGTCGATGAAATCATTGCAGCCGCATCAAAAGTGGTCAAATTCATCAAGAAGTCAGGTTTGAATTGTGAATTAAAAACATCTGTTAAAAGCTTCACACACACAAGATGGAATACAGTTTATCTGACTTTATCATCTATAAAAGATAACTTTAGTACTATTCAAAAAATACTATGTGAAAAAAATTTAACAGAGAAATATAGCATTACAAGAGAATATCATTTAGATCAGTTAATAGAAATTCTAAAGCCTTTCATGGATGCTTCGAAAGAACTGGAAGGCAGCTCCTACATAACAATGCATTTAGTTCATCCGCACATAAGAAAACTTAAAACCATATGTAATAGCATCAATAATGATGAATCTAGTTTTATTTCAGAATTTAAAAAAAATTGTACAAAATTTTAGTTACGCTGGTAGATCCCAAGGTCACAATTTTTCACAAATTAGCAATACTTTTATTTCCGCCAGCTAATCAATTAACCCAATTTAATATTGAAGAAAGAACTGAAGTAATAGTAAAGTGCAAATCCTTGTTACAGTCTTATCCTAATGACACATACTCAACTACTTCGCACATTGAAGGAAATTCTTCAAAAATTTATTCGTTGTTTGAAAATTATGTGCAACCAATAGAAAAAAGCTAATCCTAACGAGAACATAATTGAAAATGATATAGCCAAGTATGAAAATACTATTGTTCCTCTAGATAATAATTTTAATACTCTAAAGTGGTGGCATGATAGAAAAAATGAATTCCCTTTGTTGTACAAACTAAGCTGCCGAATATTTTCTATACCAGCATATAGTGCTCCTTCAGAAAGAATATTTTCTATTGCTAGGGCTCTTATAACAGACAAGAGATCAAAGCTTGGTTATAATGAAAAATCTTTTAATAACATTTTATTTGTAAATATTAATTCAAAAGACTGATTTTTATTTTGACTAAAAATATTTTCAGATACTTTCTTTTTAAATTTAATTGTTATTATTTACAGCCTTATTCATAAACAATAACTTAGATCTAATATTCATTTTCAGCAAACTTTTTATGTAGTGATATTTGATTTTAAATTAAAAAAAAAACATTTTATAACTTCATTTAATATTTAAAATACTTTTACACTAAAGAAAAAATAAATAAATTAGATTGTTTTTCTTTTTTTTTTTTTTTTTTTTTTTTGCTAGTTATAAAAACATGCATTTATATGTTTATTATCCTTATCGTAACGAAAGAAATCTTCCGAAATAAATAATGTACACCTGTAAAACTTATTTAATAATCATTATAATATTTTTAATTAATTCATACGCGTTAAATCTTAAGACTCATTATTTGTTTTTGATGTACCTATTTATATATTTGTTTAACTTGAATAAAGCAGAATATAAAAATTTACAATATTGTTTTTTTTTTTAAAAACAATAATGGTTTTATATTTATACGTATGAACGAATATTGCTTCGCAGCATACAATAAATACTTATGGTACAACCATCAATATCAGTTTATATCTGTTTGTTAAAAACATAGGAGAACAGATATGTTACTCTCATTCTCTCTTTACTCATTCGCATCCATCCAATGAGAAATAGTAACAATATCAACTTATATCAGAAACACAAACGTACTCACCAATACGCACTCATAAGAGTAGACACACAAAAACTGATATAAACAGATATATCTGTGCACGTCTTTAATGTGGACTAGCCACACTTTAAAATTGAGAACTTGTATTATATATTATAATATTACGCATTTAATTAAAGTGTGATCATATATAGTTACTTTAAGTGCTTCTATCATACAAAGGATTAATTGGTGAGATTTACTAATTAATAACGCTAATGGTTTTTTAGCATAACTATTATTTTCACTATAGGTAATATTTTAGTGATAATTAGTATAAAAAAGGGACATTATCGTTGACTAATAAATAAAAGATTTTAAGGCATTATCATTAATAAACGTCAATTCTTGTCTATATAAACTAAATCACACGTTATAGTATAGTAAATAACGCCTTATTTCAAAATACCGTTTTATCATAATAATTTTGTAAAACAAATATATGTAACATTCTCAGACATAAGTTTTTATGCTATCTCACTTAAGATTGATTGATTGATTGTAAAAAATTTGAAAAAATGATCTACAAAAGGATAAAGGTTTGTTTAATTTATGTTCTTTTTGAAGAATCTACTTTCATAAATATATTTTAAATAAACACAATTATTTTTTCTTATTGTAATTTGAAACCAAAATGTTTCATTTTCGCCATTAAAAAAATAAATAATTAAAATAAATCAGGCTAATGGTAGTTAATTTTTTGATGGCCATTATTTCAAATAACGTCAACGGTAATTAAAAATTATAAGTATGCCTTGTATGATATAGAAAAATTTTGAGGTGAGCAGATAACTAAAAAAATAATTACAAATATGTTTAAGCTTCGGTTATTGTTTTTTTAATATAAAAATAAGCAGGCAAACTTAAATTAAATAAATTAATTAAATAATATGCATTCAACATACCAAGTTTACAGTATTTAAACTTAACCATAGTACGAAAAATGGGAATTAGTACAAGAATGATATATCATATAATAATGAATAAAATATTTTATACAATTTAACATTTAAAAATATAAAAATTTTTTAGACAGTATCATAATAATTTAATACTCGACATCGCTTTTATTTATAAAAGTTCTTTTTTCGACTATAACTTTACTTTTTGTGCCACATTCTGTTTTATTCTTGCACTACAACTTAATCCTTGTTTTACATACCATCAATACGCATTATTAAACAAAAGCAACATAAGCGTGTGCGATATCCTAGTTTTGCAATAAATTACTTACTTTCATTAAGTTTTTTGCTTTCATCTGTATGGTCAATATTATACATTTCTGTCATTTATGTTTGACTTTATTTATGATTCGGTCATACACAATTATTAATGATTTTTTTTTTTTTAATTTATCGAATGTATGAATTGAAAAAAATAATCATCTTATAAATTTTTTTTATTTTAACTTGATCGAGTTTTAATATGCATCAACATGAAAAGAGGTTTTATAACGTTTAACCTCACTGTGAGTTAATTATTTTACAAGGGAAAGTATACCACCAGTATTTTTAATTAATTGCTCATTTATGCGTACCCTATTTGCAACTATAAATTATTTCCAATTGTTTAAATCACTGCTTTTGCGGAAAGAAAACTTTCGACATATAAGTAATACCGGTTAACAATTTTTGTTTAACTGGTAAAATGTCGACACATAGCGTTTGAGCATTACATAATTATACCCGCCAAAATACTTTTCACTCAATTTTTATAAAAAAATTAATTATAAACAATTTTTTTATTTTTAAACAAAAGTGTTCTTTCCTCGAAATGTTACTTTAAAAAATCTCTATGATGCCGAGTTTGCTAATAGTGTAGTTAATTAGGAATTGTAAGTAGGATCTTTTTAATTTACCGTATATGCGGCAAAATATTTTTATTTGCAAATAAGACTTGCGTAAAAACATAGTACATTTTTTGCAAAAAATTCTTAAGTGTTGAAATATGCCTAACTTTAAATGAATATTCTTTTTATTTTTATTTTTCTCATCTATTATATTTATGTGGGATTTATATTCAATCGGTTCAAATAAAAGTTTTAGTACACTAAAAAATTTTCAAATTTTTATATTGATTTTTTTTTACCTGCTCACACAATTTTTGAAGTGGGTCTAACGGAAAAAGGATTTATTATACGCAACACATGACACACATAAGTGTATCTTTCATACGTGTTTAGTTTAGTTAGTTTTGGTAAAATTTCACTTAAGGATGTCCTCGTATATCCAAATTTCATAATTTTTTTTTTATTTATATCTGAAATATCTGATACTAACGAAACAAAATCTGCATATATAGTTTAATAAAAATTGCAAATTTGCTATTAAGTTTTTTAAAGACACATTACACGCTCTTAAAATATTTGTTTGAGCTTTCATTATATGTGAGAAAATACACCGACTAGAATTGCACCTTTAAATCTCAACTAACTTCATAACTTAGTCATGCAAATAATTTCTATTTATAATGATTTCCCAAACATTTCCTTCTAATTTAAAATTATCACATTAGAAACAGCAATAAATATTTTCATTAACTTTTATACATGAAGCTTATATAAATAGAAGAGATATAGGTAATTAAATTTATGCTTATGCCTCTTAATTCATGTATATTTCATTATATATATTTTATTCACGTTCATTAAGTTAAAAAATTGATGTATGTATTAGACGTGCAGGCACAAATATATACATGAACATCCCAAGGTCTGTTGAAACAAATGCAATAATGAAAGAATGTGATTTATATCTACATAACACTTTATCATATGCATATATATTTATATATGAAACATGAAAAATAAAGAGAGAGCCCCCTGAATATATATGAGCCGCTTATGGCCAAAAGTAGCATATTTCGCTTTATTTTACATTAAATTTAACTTATAAAACACTTTATGGGGAATATCATGATAAAATCTTATATATTGAATGTTTAGCCAATTAATTTCGTTTGTGTTGTATTTATTTTTTTTCTTGCAATATAATTTTTCAATAATTAGGTGAAACAAAATTTTCTATTTTCAATCTTATATACAGTTAAGATTTTTTTGCTGCAGGTGGCTATCACGCTGTAGTAATTGTATACGTTGTATTAAACGTTTTTTCCTCAAGTCCATTTCTTTTACTCAAAATTTGGATCATTGGAATAGTATAAATCGACTGAGATCAAACAAATATTATTCATCAAGTAGCACCCTTTAGAAAGAAATGAATGCACTATTTAAAGTGGACATCGCTATTTTCAATTTGCGAATATCTTTTGCAGAAACCACCGCTTTCTCTTCGCTATATCGTGCAATCAAATGCAAAACAAAGTTGATATGGTATCGGTGTTTTTTCAAAATGGAGACTTATGCCACTTTTAATATAAAAATGTTTGTTATAACGTTGATTAGTATAACTTTTCTTAAACAATACCTCAATTTTCTAAAAAATGAGGAGATATCGTTTACTGTTAATCAATGTTATCATTAACTTGATATGCTGTAAATACTATTGCATTTTTAAGTTCTTTTTTTTTCAGATTTGTTAAAGCATTTCACAGGCTATTCTTCCAATTTTGACAGTAACTTGAGTTAAATTATTCACATCACAATTTGGCCTTAATTCTTAAAATGAAAAATTGGAAAACAAAATTTACTCTGTTGTTTTTAGTTTATAAACTGTGCTTTTCTAGTTTGGATTAAACGAAATTAAATAAACTTACAAAAATATATCAAAAAATAAAGATAAAACTATTAATTAAATAAAAAAAATACAAAACTTTAATTGCAATTTTATTATTTGCTTATGTTTTAATTGTATTTATTTATTGGTTCAGTTTTATTTACAACCATATTTAATAATTGTATTTACTAAAAAGCTCCTGGGTGATACTTTAAAACTGTTTAGGGATGGGCAAAAAAATAAAACATATAATTAATAAAAATAAAGTTAACAAAATAAAACAGATAATTAATAAAATGAACATTAATTAATTGCAGATTTAAATTTTTATAAAAAAATAATAAACCTTTATAAATTGAAGCTATTTGCAGCATTAAAAAAATAGATACAAATTAAAATATTTACATGATAATTAAATTTTAATTAAATAAATAATTCAAAAAAAAAAAAAAAAAAAACATACGTCAGCGCAGACAGGCTGGATAAAAATCATCGTGTCTAAAATTAATTAAAATGGTCATAGCAAAACACCTTCTATATTTTTCAAATGCCTGCATCTTCTAGGCAAAAAAAAAAATGAACTTTATTTTTATACTTGTAGCGGATATATGTAGCATCTAAGGCCAGATATGCCTGGTGACACTTTCTGAGAACAGCTATTACTTTACTAATTTCTGTACTTTTATAGTGAATTTTTAATTCAATGAAAATTTTATACTCTACTAGTAATGAAAGACTCATTATAAAATTTAGTCTTGTATAAAGTACCCTTGAAATTAAAATGAAATAACTTAAATTCACGAGTAGCACGAAAAGATACACTGTTTAAATTTTAAGTGTCCATAAGTGCATGTACGCAAACAATACTTCTCTTTCGGCACATACTATAATAATTGAAACTTAGCAAGATCGGTCTACGTCCATTGAAGCAGCGGGCAAAACACCACGCTTGCCTCTTATGCTATAAGCACAATCAATTCCACCAACCATCGACTACAAAATGTCAAAAATAGAATACATGCGTGCTTATGAGAATAATTCTTTTAGCCGCTACATGACTACCGACTACACGGCTACTTTTGTATCCCAGATTAGTGCTGCCAATACAATAAATGCATGAAATGGTGGTTTTAAAAACGCAATACATTAAGTATCGCTATAAAATATTTAATTGAAGGAATATACAATTAGCGTAAATTGTAATTTGAAAACAAATAAAACTTTCAATAGGGCATTTTTTTTTCTTTTGAATATTAAACTCTTAAAAGGATGTGCCAAGTTTTATATTCCCGAAATGTTTTAAAGTTAAAACTATTTGCATTCGCATTAGTTTTCATTCGTTTTTCTGTTTTATGTTTATGTTATTTTTAAATACATCAGATAGATTTTCAAGGTTATCACTGATTTTTTTACATTTATTTTTTGTGCCGAATTTTCTATATTTCTTATTTCTCAGTCTAATTAAGCACATCACCAAGACAAGTTATATGTAAAATTAACTAACATACCCAAATGATGATAGTTTGCTTATAGTAATAAACGTCCAACAAAAACAATCTAATTCTGATGTTTCAATTTAGAATTAAACTAAAATTTTTGTAAATTTAATGCTATTATTTCACAGTTTTAATTTAACATGTTCACGCAGAAATAATTTCCTAATTACTCTAAAAGCCAGTTGCATCAGTTTTAGATAAGATAATCCAGCAACAAAATTTTTTCATCCTCTGTGTCATTTGCTCTTGTTATATCGCTAACTTGTTCTGATTGTTTCTCAGCTGTCAATATTTTTCCAGCCAAAGTTTGTATTTGTGTGACCTTTGAAACAACTTTTCGGATACCCGAACATTTATGAATTCCTCTTCTGCTATTTTCTCTCAATATTTTATGCACTTATTTATTTTACAAAATTTTTTTTAAAGTTTTAGTATTATCAGTTTAGGTTATTGTATATGAATATCAATTTTGCCATCATAGTAAAAATAAGAACCAGCTGATGGTTTAACTGCAAAGTTATAAATTTGTGTTTTGCAAAATATTTTTAAGCCTCATAAATTTTCACGAAAGCTTTTTTCTTTCTAAAAATATTAATATGTAGCCATGATGTAATGCGAATATATTACAAGCTTTTTTCACTTTTTTTTTTGAATCTGTTAATTTTGTCATTTAAATAATGATTTTTTTTCTATTCCTTTTTATTTTCTTGAATTATCAATCTCTAGTAACGTGAAAGTTTTTTTTTATACGAAGATTTGTTTTCGTTCTGAGTAGAGAAAAAAAATCATTCATTAGCTATAAAATGTGTAGAATCAAGTAAATAAAAATAATAAAAATGCATAAATAATATTAAATATTTAAGAGCTCACAAGTATTTTCATTAATTATACATTTTTCCAAGTGATATTTAGAATATTTGAATACTTGATGCAATAGACAATTTATTAACTTTTATATTTTTTATTTTATAGATTGCTACTTTTTACATAGAATTACTTTCGACTTAAAATGCACAAACAAATTCTACGAATGTTGAAATCTGGCTACACCAAGAAAATATTGAGTAGATCTGCCTTGTTGTTGGGAACTATATCTTTTAAAACATGAATTTTTAATAGCGCTTATGTAATATTACTTTTTAGTGTAAGGTTTAATATAAAGGTAGAACGAAATAAATAAAATGATCAGATTTACTGACCAGATCAGCATTATGCTCTAAATCTTTTTTTGAGTTAAGGACAAAATTTGTTGATGTTGTTGTCTCAAGAAAGCTCCAATTAAAAAGTGATAGATTTTTCATTGATATAAATAAGAAATTTTAATTTTCTTACCAAATCAAACAATTTTAGAGACTAAATAATGCCTGATTTTGATTACTTAAAGCACTTAAATTGATTCTAGTTTTTAGAATAACTGAGCGTTAATCGTACTTAAACCTTAGGTTTAATTAAAAACCATACAACAATTTACTTATAATTTAATGTTTTTTATTTGAATTTTACTTTTCTTGCATTCATTTATATTCAATTCCCTCTTAAGGCTTCTTATTGTTTATTACTGTGTAATGATGTAATTTGTTTCTGTATGAGTTGTAAATTTTAATGATTATTAACGAAAATGGTAATATAGTAATGAAACAGTTGCCTTTATTACTCTTATTTCCTAGAATTTAAAGTAATTCAAGCGGGTGTTTGTTATCCACATAATCCGCAAAAGAAACTTATGCTTTTTTTCAACAAAAAATTGTGGAGTTTAATAAGTGGGAAACTGTTAAAATTTGTCTCCTGTTACTAATTTTAATATTAAGGTTTTTAGAAAGAAGTTATTCTAGCATAAATTTATGATTATGTCTACGGCTTTAAGTATAATGTAACTTTGGGAAGGAACATTTCATTGTGTTGCCGGTTCTTAAGATCCGGTCAACGAATGTACTTTGGTGGTAAACTACCTTATTAAAAGATACAAGAGGCAATATTATAAAGATGTTGGAGGTTTAACATATTCATGTGCAGATATTAATGTTGGTATTAGAGCATTAATTTGCTGATAAATACAAAAAGTATTCTAAAGATTTCAAAATATCAACAAAAGAGATGTCAGAATAATTAATGATGGTTTATCTAGCAACATGATAAAGAAAATACAAAATTTTTTCTTCGAAAGAATGCATATTTCGTAAAATGAAAGAACACTAAACAAAGTAGTTGTCTTCTGTATTTACTGGATACAGTATAAACAAAAGATACTAAAATTCTCGAAACCATGAGTAATTAAAAAATTTCTTTTATTTATAAATACGTTTTCATTTATTTAAAATAACTGAAAAATAATAAAATTAAAAATCACAAAATATTTTTTATACGCAATTTTTTAGAATCATAGAATTTTCTTTTCGAAATTTGCTGACTGTTGAAACTTTCTTGTTTATTTTTTTTTTCAATTTATTGTTGTTTCTTTTTTATTTATATCACCTTTCATCGTTTGTCGATCATTCTTAAGAGTGCCTAGTAAATCAAACTTACTGCGCTATTATTTTCATCTATTGCTGCAAGATTCATACAATTAACTTACTTTGTCTTTAAATATTTCTCGATTTTATTTAAGAACGTTGCTTAATAATGAATTTAAAAATTTAAGAGATAAATTTTTGCACAATAGGCCAACATAAATTTTTTATGCACAAAATTTTTTAATCGCCCGGTGGAAGAATTAAGACCTTGTAGTTCAGTGATAGTTTAACTAGAAATAGATATTAACAAATTAATGTTAAACATGTTAATCGCGCTGCAAAAATTAGTATCTTCAGAATTAAGCGTATGCTTTCATTGGGTCTCTTACGCTATATAATCACTACGATTTACCAAAAACATGTACGAAACTTTGAATTATATTTTTTTAACTAAAAGTACAGTCAGATTAGTCAAATATTTGACCAAAAGACGTGACCTCTAAATTATGGGAACAAATTTTTGTCCTTTTTAAATGACTTGTGAGAAATATGAGACCTTATTCTTTTATTATGAGAGAAATGTCATATTTATTATATCATAAACCGATATTAATCATGATAAGTCTCAAAAAAGATTGAATAAACGTTTGTGAAAATAGTGCTAACGCTTTTTTGGTCAAATATTTAACTAGTCTGACCGCACCTTTAGAACCTTGTTTTTGTCTCGTTTTCTTTGAGCTGCTCACATGTAATGCCACATTACGTTGGGTAAGGACATTCGTCCGTTATTGGTTTCACCACATATTCGTTGTATTTAAATGCCACCCAAAATAAAACAATTCATTTAAAAAAAATGTATGGTCTTTATAGGCACATACATAGATACTGACTGATGTTTTAGAACAAGTTTTACGGCATAAGGAATAAAAATAAAATAAGGATTCTTTATCATTTTGCATTGTCATCAATTTTTCCCACTGTCACTGAAAATTTGTGTGAAATTCCTATTTGCAATTTGGTTAAAAAGTGTAATATTATTTTGCTTTAGGAAATCATATGTTTAACATTCATAAGGCTGTCACATAAACGTGTTTACCTCAAAAATAATAAAACTAGAAATTGTATGCGATTGTTAAAATCAAATTGAATTGGAAATATAATGTATAAATTGTTGTTCATACATTGTTGCAAAGGAATTCTGTAAAGCAAATTTGATAGATGTAGAGATTTAAGATAAATCAATTGCAATCCCTTAAATGATTGGGGTTTTTGCTTAATTATACGTCAGAAATTTATTTGTTTTTGTTCTATTATCTCTATGTACTACCCGATAAAATAAAAAAGTTGGTAAATTGTTTCTCTATTTTTCCTCTAATCTTTATTTATTCACAGTATAGATAGAACTGAAATAATATTTGACAGCCACTTATGATTATAATAGAATTGCTTAATAAAAGTACACATATTAAATATGGAATGGTTATTGAGATCAGTTTTTCTAATTTGGTTTTGTTTTCGAAAGCTGGAAATAAATAAATCGTATTGATTAATTTCTATAAAATTTTTTTTGCTTAAGTTGCTTAATGCGATCGATTGTTTTTCGAGCATGAACCTTATTAACAATTGTTTGGTGCTGTATATAAGAAGTTGTACGTTTTTGTAAAAAAAAAAGAATTATATGTACTAACAGTTTATTTATATGCTATGCCGAATCTTATATATTCTTTACCATATATAAAAAAACACATTCACATATAAATCGGCATAAGAAATTCTTTTCTACCACTAAGTTTTACTCTTTAAAGAGCGTCAAAAATTTTAAGTTTTGCTAAGGGTTGTTGTCCCTTCATCTTTCGTTTGAAATCTTGTAGGTGGTTGGAAGAATTAGAGACAGGCGTGCCTGCCGCTGCTTCGCAGGCCATGAGCTCATCTTGATCTGATTAATTGGCGTATTTACAGCATCTATAAAGTTGTTAGAAAAACAAGTATGAATCATTAAAAATAAAATTTTTATTTCGTAACTATACCGACGGTGTAGTACAAAATTGCAACAAATGTACAAGACGTGTTGTAGAGAAGACAACAAAAAAATGCTTTGAATGAATTTCGTCCAACCAAATTAAAATTGATTAGTTGGCTAAATGAATGATATTTACAGTATACGCAAATCAAGGTGTTGGATGCAAAGAATGCTGAAGATGGTTTTGAAGATTATAATATTTAAATTAATAAACAGTTACTAAGACCTTTGCTTATGAACAAATATTTTATCACTTAAATGTGTTGAGGGTTCCGTACCCAAAGGTTAAAAACGTTTCTCTTTTATTTCCGCTTTTAATGTCTGTACGTCTGTCTACACTTAAAAAATAAAAGATAGTTTATTAAAATTTTTACTTTTGCCGTTAACTAATAAACACTACAAACTAGAGGTTTGTAGCGTGATATTGATTTTTTTTCTTAAAGTGTGATAAGCTGTGCATGTAAAACTATGTTCATTATTGCAAGAGGCTTAAACTTAAGCTTTAAATTGAAAAGTGTTGAAATCACATAACCTTTATGTTTATGCTCTTATTTATAAACCGCAATTGGCATACACTTTAAGTTTGCGCATTCTTATGTTCGCAAATACACAAAACTAAAAATAACACTAGAATGTCAAAGGTGTTCCTACAGTGATATGAACGTAGGAAGTATGGCTCTAGTTTTTTAATCGTAGTATGTAAATATTTAGACTTTACGACAGATATGTCCGCTATAAAAATAACTTTGAGTGATAAAATTTTAAATCAGAGGGTGATCTAAAACCACCTAACATCCTAGAATCTTTTATCACTTACACGAAGAAAAAAACATAAGTGTATTTTACATAATTTTTGTAATTTGAACGCAATTTTAAAATAATAATCTACTACACTGTAGGAAGTTTCTTTAGCGGTAATGCTTTGAAACTATTAAACCATTATTCAATAAAGATGTTGTTGATTTTTTTTTTAACTAATTACTAATTGAAAGTTTTTATTTGAAATAATTTTAATGCTAAAAAAGACAGCATTATTTTTCATTCAACGCGAATAAAATCGGCAATTAATTAGAATATCTAATTAATTTTTCCCATACAAGACCTGAAATTTTGTATTGTAATAGATAACAAGCAAGAGTACTTTATTCGATCGTGCCGAATCTTATATAGCCTTCAGCAAGAATTCTTGTGCGTATTCGGTTTTTAATGAAATTTCGAACTTTTCATTGCAAGGGCAATTTTTAAAAGGAATTTTAATTTTTATTTTTTATATTTTATTATTTTTTTTATTGCAACACCCATGGCACATATCGTTAAATTATTCCTAAATGTAGAATATGAGAAACAATATTTTTTTATTTTTTCTGCCATACTTTTTACATTAAGGCCAACGTTCTTCTATCGAGTTAACTTGCAACAACAAAAACTTAACAAAAATATTTTGCATATGACTGCAATGACCTTCTCAAAATTTAAATTGAGCATAAATGGATAATAGTTGAGGACAAAAAAAAAAATGGTGCCATAGAGCTAAGTGCGACTAAACTTTTACCAAATTTTACCATACTGAAAGCAATCCAACGGCACTGGGATTAGGAGCTTTAGACTATTTTGACAACTGCAACATAAAACTAAATAAAACTCACAGCAAGTGTTAACAAAAATTACTTTTAATAGATTGTAAAAACAATTTTTTTTTGCCTTTCAATTCTTGAGTTAACTTGACTATTTGCAATGCTTTTTATCTGCTATGGCTAAATATTTTGGTTTTTAATAACTTTCACAATAGTTTTGTCTTCATCAGGTGGACGCAGAGGGAGCAAAGTTAAATTTGTACAAAAGTTTTTAAATGCGAGTGAGGTTAACCACAAGACTCTTAACCCAATTTAATTTAGTAAAAACAACGAAACTAAAGAAAAAAAGAACCATCTTTTAACTTAGTATTATATTCTTTTTTACTTTGTATTATATAACATTTTTGATGTTAAAGGCTTTTGTTTTTGGCGCATAAATAACTTTTGCGGCAGTGATTTCTCTTTTGAACTTAAGCATTGTTCTAATATTTTAACAAACAATAAAGTTTCTAGAATGTGTACGTGTTTATTCCCTTTGTAGGAGCCCATTCGTTTCTGCGTTTCTATAGTTGTTTTGGCTTATTCTTTAAGAAATAGTTGCCCTAAATATTTTTTTTAATAGACATAAGATTAAAAAGTTTACGGCTTGCATCTGACGCAAATCTTTAGTTTTTAATCACCTGTCTTAATTCTCTATTTTTTGTGAGAATTTCATAAATTCAAGTGTTGATACAGCCAATGAACATATTTTGGATTTTTTAAATCCAAATATTCGTATCTTCTACAAGGCTCTGAATTCTGCATAGAGTCTGGAAATAGGTATGATTTTTTTATTTTAATAAAACAATTATTGTTGAGAAACTTAGCAGAGAAATCAATTTGCACATGCCGTCATATAGATTAACCAATTTGTCAATTTCAAACTCCGTTACAGATAGAGATAACTTTCTTCGTTGTAGACGCGAGTTTGATTTTCTATCTAATTTCCTGTACAAGAGATATATTGCACAAATGGAATCTCGTATCGTAAATAATCCTTAAAGATTCTGGATATTTTTTAACAAAAAAAGGAAGTCTAGCGGTTTACCCAGATCAATGTACTTTGATGATAATATAGCCTGTGGAGAAGAAGAAGTTGCCGGTTTCTTTAGATTGTATTTTGCTTCCGTTTATGAGGATATCGATTCTTCAAATATTTCGCCTGATTATCTTGCAAACGTAGTAGATATTGTTAATATTGGAAACATTCAATTAGCCTTATCTGATGTTTTTGAAGTTCTCATACATCTTGACACAAATAAAACTGCGGGATTTGATCTCATGCCTCCAATCTTACTAAAAAATTGTGCATATTCGCTTTCTTTAGCCCTTACAACCATCTTCAATCAATCGCTTGCTGAAGGTCATTTCTTAGATGAGTGGAAAATTGCCTATGTTACACCTATCTTTAAATCTGGCCGTAAAGATGTGGTCACTAATTATAGACCAATAGTCAAATTGTCAATTATACCAAAAGTCTTTGACAAAATTATCAGTCATAAGTTATTTTGGAAACTTAAAAATCATATATGTATTCAACAACATGGATTTTTTACTAGAAGATCTACTTTAACCAACCTGGCATTATTTACGCATTCCTGCATTTCCTCAATCGAGAGCGGTCTTCAAATTGACACTTTATACACGGATTTTGGCAAGGCCTTCGATAAGATAATACATCCAATACTTATAAACAAGCTTTATAAAATGGGATTTCATTCAAATTTTCTTACTTGGATTACTTCGTACTTAACAGGTCGAATTCTTTTAGTTAAAGTTGGTTCTTGTTTGTCTGATCCGATAAATGTTTACTCTGGTATACCCAAGGCAGCCATTTAGGGCCTTTACTATTTATGTTATTTATTAACGACATTACCAATATGTTTCAAAGTTGCCAATGTTTGTTATATGCTGATGATTTAAAGCTCTATCATAATATTTCTTCGTTAAATGACTGTATTAATTTTCAGCAAGATATTATTTCGTTAATCAATTGGTGTGATAACAACTATCTCTTTTTAAATTTTTCGAAATGTAAAATTGTAAGTTATAACCGTAAAAATTCTCCTATTATTTTTAGATATTTAGATAAAAATAATATTGTTTTTGAGCGACAAAGACTTATTAAGGATTTGGGTATTTATTTCGATTCAAGTTTGTCATTCAAAGACCACGTAGATTATATTATATCTAAATCTAACTCACAGCTTGGATTTTTGAAAAGAAATTCCAAAGAGTTTTCAAATTTAAATGTGCTAAAGGTTCTTTTCGAATCTTTGGTCAGGTCGCACGTTGAATATTTAAGTGTTATTTGGAATCCGTTTTACGATATCGATATAAATCGTGTTGAAAAAGACCAAAAACGCTTTACAAGATTTGCCCTTAAGTTGCGATATTCTATGGAGAGTATGCCAGCTTACGAACAGAGGTGCAATATTCTAAATATTCAAAAGCTTGAAGTTCGCAGAACGTATTGCCTTTATAAAAAGCTTAATTGATTTTAAAATTGATTGCGCACCTTTATTGGCAATACTCCCGTTTCATGCTCCTTGCCGGTCTTTGAGAGGCAAATATTTATTTGAAACTACCTATCATAGAACAAATTATGGACAAAACGAACCGATGGCTAGGTGCATTACTTTTTGTAATTCGGTGTGTAATCGAATAGATTTTAGTATTGGATATGCTGTCTTTCGAAGAATTTTGTCGCACGTGGTTCAAGAGGAATTTACATGATTTTATAATTTATATTCTTTATTATACATTCTTTTTTACTGTAAATTTAGTTTGCTCTTATTTAAATTATTATTTTTAATGTAATCTGTAAGGGTTAAACCCAATAGATGAAAATAAATTAAAAAAAAAAAAAATCAACTGTGAAATTTTTGGCCTGTGAATAACCTAATTATGGCTTTACTATTTGTACGAATTTACTTTTATTTATATATAAGATACTGCCTTTGTTAGAAAATAAAGCGATGTGGCAGCCTGAAGATTATCTTGTCCTCAATTTTATTTATATATTATATAATTTTATAGTTTAAGATTCCAGCTTTTATAACAAAACGGCTAATAAACACCATATAACTTCCACCCGATACGCTCAAAACGTTTCATTTTTTTCAATATTATAAACAAACAATAATTTTTTTCGTGACATTTGTCTTATGTATCTTTATGTATATGAACTAATAGGAAGAACGTACTGACGTATTAATAATTTTATTGAATAGAAACGATGTAAACGTAACAACATCGACATTGTAAAGTAGAATGATCAAAAATAAAGAGACTGGTAATCAATAAAATTCTTTGATATGAATTTTTGCTTTTTCTTTCTTTTAGTCGATTTATCGTTGCATTTCTGATTATTTATGCGCCGACCTCAAGTCTTTTCTAACGCTCACAGATATACTTGAGAAGTTTTTAGTCTATCAATATCAATCTTCAAGAAAAAGATTTTTATATGTAGGCAAAACTGTGAGCATCGCTTATCTATGCAACTGCTTGCCAAAAATTTTTAAAAGTGCAGAGCAATCAAGCGTTAATAGCGCACAACTTTCTTAAGCTTCTAAATCTTGAATCTAATGGACATCTTCGGATTGAAAAATTGTAAACCGTTGGCTTTTCATATGTATATTTGTGATGTTTTGTATTTAGTTAATTAAAGGTATTTGAATGTTTAACGTGTCAGATTGTATAAACCCTGCTTCAAGTTTTTTCTTTTTTCTTACATTTAAGAGCGAACAAAATAAGAGTTTTGCCAATATATTTGCAGAATTTTATTAAATTTGTTAATAAAAATTGCATGTCTCTCTTTTTAAGCCTTTAAAGAGGTTTTTTCGGGAGTAAAACTTTAAAATGTAAAAAGCAAGTTTTATTTCTTTTAAATAAAAAAAATGAATTAAAATTTATTTACTTAGTTTTAGAAAGTGAAATAATTAACAAATGTATTCGGACGTTTTCCAAAGAAAACAAGAAAAATTAAACGCTAGCAGAATGTAATAAAGCACAAAGTTGTGAAAAGCAAAACTTTCATTTTGTCGCCATACTGAAGGTTGGTACGAAACAAAAACAAATGTTGAAGATGAGTTGCAGGAAAAACAATGAAGAAATGCTCTGTGTTGTGTGTGGACTTCGTGTAACCAAATTAATATTGATAAGCTGGTTAAGTAGAAAATGCTGCGCTACATTCTGCCAGCGTCTAATTTTTATTGTGTTGTTTAGAAAACTTCCGCATAATTTTTGTACTAAATTTTTTTAGAAATTAAGTTAAAAAATAACCTTATCCGAAAAAAGTAAATTTTAGTTCATTTATAATATCCTCGGTTCAAATCCTGATTGGGAGACATCAAAACTTAAATAAAAATTATTAAACTTTCTAATATAATATTTTTCCTCATTGCCGAAGTATTGTGTACCTTTTTGTAAATGCGGGATACGCAACAAATTCGAAACTAAAATGTATATAAAAAATTCATAACTTATTAGCCAGTCAAATCGTAGGAACTTTCTAGTGCTTGTTAAATATAATATAAAAACACAGGAATATTAAATTAAAATAATTAAACTTTAAAATTATCGTGCTACTTTCCCGAATAAATTATTTAAATCATCGATATTGATTATTGGGGATGAAAGCACGATGGCCATTTCGCTACCGCTTACTTAGCTCTTTTATTTGTCTCTTCAATAACCATCCATTTCGTACCTTAACAACTTAATTATTATTAATCACAAGTGTTTCTGCCAATTCTCACAAAAACTTTTATCATTTAATAACTCAAATAAGTTTTATGTTCTTTGTATATTTTTAATATGCACATTATTAATATATTTATAAAACCAGAGTTGTTCCACAAATTTAAATACGCGCATACGTGTCATCAAATAAATAATTCTCCTTGATCATCTAGATGAAATGATATTAAGGACTATAAGACGACACCTAATAAATGTGGAATATTAAACGGATCCTAAAGGATTTGCGGATTTGGTAATAGAAAATGCAGTTCACAAAAACAGCCAACAACTAAAGTAATGAGAAAAGATATAAAATCGAAATATCCTCCATGATTTTTATTATTTGCTTATTTATTTCTCTTTTTTATTTAATCTATTATTTTGTTTGGACAAATATATTGTATTAAATATAATATTGAATTTATTCATCTACTAACAATGATTATAATTCTTAGAAAGATGTTACGTAACGATAATAAGTTATAATATCAATGGAACTCGTTAACATTTTTGATGTGATAAGAAAACTGTCAGAAATGAGTAGCCATATAAATTATATACAAGATGTACCAACAGCTAATGAATAAAGTCGATTTTAACGCATAATTAATTAATTCAAGGTGCAACGTTGCCAAAGTTGTAGAAAAGTTTGGAGCTCATGAAACTAAACAAACTAAATTATATAATTAAGTTTACAAAATATGCATAAAAGACTCTTCTGCAGTCTTGTGGTGGCACTGTAAAAATCTAAATAAAGGAGCACAGTTATATTTTTAGTAAGTTGTTTTTTTGCAAGAAAAAAGATTATACATACAACCATATGTGTTTTTTTAACAGAAAAATTTTATGGTTGGAAATAACTTCTTACGTCGATTTTTGTTAAAATTATTAATAGGGAAATCTGCATTATGGTACATGTGGTATTGTACACGTATATGATGGAGGGTACTTTAGATTCGGCATAGTCGAATATGGCAATCTTATTTGTTTTAAAATATTCTTGTACCCAACTGATGTTAATTGTACAAAGCCGTAGTAAAATAACTTTTGCTAGAACTTTTAAAATTTTAATGATTCTTTATCATATTCTTATGTCGTTTTTGCAACATTTGATAATTTGATGCAGCACTTTAACAATCTACAAATTACTGCTTTCAAGACTTTATTTCTATTCCTTCACCCAAATGTAATAAAACTGTAATTAAAATGAAATCATAAAATTTGTTGCTGTAAAAGCTGTAATTTTTTTTTCATGACAAAAGTCATAATAAGAAATCTAGCAGTAAAATATTCGAAGTTGAGGATACTGTTATTTTGAAAAATTAATCTTTTTAATATTTCTATTAAACTTTTATACTTAAGGAATGAGTTAAAGTGAATAATATTTCAAATTAGCTATGTTCAAGGAATATTTTTTTTTCTGCAACTTCTACAAATTTCAAAATTTGGACACAAGAATACAATTTCGATTTTTATGGCTTTTCGAGGTCAAATTATATTAAAATCACTTTACTTTAACAGGTTTCTTTTAAATAGTCCCTGTCCTATTTCCACTTTTTACGTTTTTCTCACATACTTGAATTTCATCAAAATCCATTAGCCAAAATTTTTTTTAAATCATTTTCTATAATTAAAAACGCCCGCTTCTCCTATTTTCCTCTACTTGTCCTCTGTTCGAAAATGTTAATAACATAAGCACTGTCCATATAACAACTCGTGTTTCAAATTTTTAATCAGTTTAATCAGTTCATGCGTTTAGCCGTGATTGACACACCAACAAACAAAAAACACTTAAAATAAAGAGATTTATATATAATAATGTAAACTATAAGCCTATTTATTTGTTTCCCTATTTCACACTGTAGAATAATTTTTCAACTTAAGCTATTTTTACTTTTAACTGAACAATATATTTGTAGTATATTAAATTTTTTTCTTATACTAACGACGCTTATCTCTTCTTTATATTTTTCCTATTTTCTCTTTCCGCAAACATTATTTGTTAACTTTATTTAAGCAATAAGTTTAAAGTATTTGTCTTTTGTTATATTGTATAACCTAAATTCTGTGCAACTATCCAACCAACTTCTCTGCGAAAGTTTTACCTGCGTTTAAGATAGTTGAACTCGTTTTATCTTTGCCACCATTTGTTTACAATTAGCAACTGTTCAGATTTATAAAAGATGCTTAAGGGACGCAGCTAATTAATTTTATATATGTGACTTTTTAAATTATTTCCAACAAATAAATAGATAAAAGACTAAAATATTTTTTAGTTGTTAAAAAGACTGCGCACGGTACAGTTTAACGTGTGTTATTCTCTTAATTTTCTATAGTCTGAAAGTACACTTTTTTGGAGGCAAAATTTTTTAAATACGAGTAATAGTCGCGTCTAGTAATAAAAATCAATTATTATTTTATATATTGAAAATCGAATCAACACTTTTGCTAAATCGTTAAGAACTTGCACAATCTAGTAATTTATTCCAGTGCTTTATTACTTAATGGCAAATTTATTTAACGAGGCAATGTGAAAAAGTTAGGTGTTTACTTAACTCAAAAATATTCTTATAAAATAAGAAAATTAAGGGTACTTACCCCACGATTAAGAAGTTTTAAACTTAAGCTATTAATATTATTCATATATTAGGAAATAAAAAAAAATGTTTTTAAAGCAATTAAACGAAATTAAATTATTTGGTATCCCTAAACTAACAAACCCCATCAATTTAATTCTGCATTTTTCAATGCCAAAATAAACTCTTGCAACGTGTTTACTCATTTTGTTTATGAAGATTTTACTCACTTACTCACTCACTCACTTACTTTCTTAAAGCAACTATTAAAAAATAATTTTAAAGATGAGTAAAGAAACAGTAAGAGAGCCATGAGATAAAATGTGAAAACTTTTGATTACATCCGTATGAGAACGTTCTAAGATGCTAAGAAAAACAGACGGATAAAAAAAAATTGTAGTTTTTATATTAATACTTTATTATTTTGTAATAAATCTTAAAATGTCTTAAAAAAATTTTTTTTTTTTTTTGTAAATACAATATTACTTGAGATTTTTTACAGATTGTGGGAAAAGTTTTGTAAGCTTAAAGTAGCTTTTACTACCATAAAATTAACATATTACTTCTGTTAATGTTTTACAACGTTTTTACTTTTGGGCTTTATTATTTTCTACTGAACTTATAATTTAATCAAAAAGTATGCAACTTTTGAAAAAATTGAAAGATTAAAAAAATTTTATGTAAACTGAAAAATATTTAAATAAAAATAAATGCGAACCCTACATATTAATGTTCATTTTGTGAGTTTCATGTCCACTTGTAAATAATGCCCATGAATTTCTCTTTTATTTACATACTTTTCGGTTTAGAGTAATAATCTCTTAAGTATTTGGGTATTTAAATTAAATATATTTTTGAATTAAAGAAAATGTTGTATCGACGCTTAATCGTAATTAAAGTAGGCTTAAGCTTTTTTTTATTTTTTTTTTTGCATAATAAAGTAAATTTATTTAACTTTTTTTTTTGTTTAAGGGCTTGGATGCTAAGTTTCTTGGGTCAAGAACTAATTTTTACTTATTCGGTTTTTTAATATTAATTTTAAGTGAAACAAGTTTAGTATTATAAATAAATTTATAAGTTCAAATCAGCTTAATTTAATAAATTCTAATGTGGTTAGGTTGACACCTAAGTGGATCCTGAAAACCAACAATCGTAAAGAAGACAAATTTAAGTGAGAATGTAAACCCAAATATAAAGTTAATAGCGAAATATTGAATGTTCGAAGTCTTTATGAAGTTGGAAATTAAAATAATACTAAAGATAGTATGATAAGGAATTAAATGCACACATTGGGTCTACGTCAATCGCAGTGGAAAAAAAGTAGCATATTTAGATCAGAAAATATAGTGCCTTTTATAAAAGATATAATATGAAGCAACAAATTAAAAACGACTTAACACTATCACAATGTTAACTAGATAAACTAGGCTAGTAAGTAAACCGTCCTTCTTTGCATTCTGTATGCTAAGAAATTGTCAACTGTAATCTGGTCATAAATAAATAATGATATCACCCAAGATGATATAGGCATTTAACCTGATCTGTGATAAAACATATAAAAAAACCAAATTTTATTTTAAGAAATACTTAGTAAAATCAAATTAAAATTAATTTTAAGGAAAAAAAGTAAGAGTGCGATACTCGGCTATGACTAATCCTTTATACCTTTCATAAAAATTTTTTTTCTACCTTTGGGTTTTTCAGTCATAAAAAAAAGTTTTTTTCCCATTTTCCAAACATTTTTAATTTTGAGAAACAATTTTGTGTTACTTTTTGCTATTGGCAGCCATATTGCTATAAGTATTTTAATTTTAAGTTTTTATAATACTTGTAAAAAACGTGTATGTTGTATGGGTATCTTCTTTAATTTTTCAAATTTTAAACTGTTTTAAAAACGGGACCAATCTGAAAAGTTTGAATCGTTTAATGCCAGCATTAAATGCTGAATGTCTGCAAAGATATCTTTATTTGTTGCGTTTTCTTAGAATGCAAATTAAAGTCTTCTAATTTGTCAAAAAATAAAATTGTTAGTATGTAACAAATAAATTTTATTTTTTTTAAACTAGGTGATTATAGTGCATGTCTATACTCTAAGGAAAATAGTCGCTTCATAATTATTAACTTATTAACTTCCATAACTATTAACTTACTTGTTTATGCACATCACACTAATATACATATAAGTTACTGTTCGAAATATTCGGGACCCTTCACCCTATATTTTTATTGAGATATATAAATATCTTGTTAAGTTTGTTTGTCTCTTCTTTTGTTTATTTATACGACTTTATATGGAGAGTACATTAGATTGTATTCATATCAAAATTCTTATCGCCTATGGTTTTAGTGTATTATTATACTCCAGTGTAGACCGTAAAGGTTATACATAAGTTAATGTTTTTGAGAACTGCAGTTGGACACAAATTGAATTAATTATCCTAAGTTTCTAACAGAAACTTGAAGAACTTAACAAATAGTAAGTTTCTACCTCCGTTTTCTGCTTTTCATAACATCATTTTTAAATCTAATTTGATCAACAGCAATGTAAAGTCATATTTATTTCATTTATTTTTTTATGTTTTTGTTTTCTTTTTTTTTTTTAAGAAAAAGTCTTCAACACCTAAGTGTTATACTTCTTTTTCTCTTAAATTTAAAAAAAAATTTATTTTAGCGGAATAATAACGCTTCTAACTTTGCTATTTTTTTTAATAAGTAACACAAGTTGCAACAATAAAGAACACGTTGTTAATTTTTTATAAGATACGTTTTTAATGGAAATAAAAACGCCTGCAATGACAATAAAAAATAAAATAGCTTGTCGAGCTGGGTGTAAGAAATAAAATATTATGAAAGCATAGAAAGTGTAAGTAAATGTCTTACTTTTACACAAAAAACAAATGTTAATACAGCAGGGTCCAAAAAGTTAAAGTTTAGTAATGTTTGAAAGTCTAACTTCATGTTTAAAATGTTAGAATTGTCAGGAAAGTTGCTACGTTATTAGTTTCATAATCGTTCTAAAATAAATGCCCGCAAGAGTTTAAAAATTCCCTTTAATAATAAGTGTAAAACGTTTTTCATGTCTAATTAAGGATAGTTTACTTCGGTTAACGAATGCTACGCAAAAAATTTAAATTAAATACTGCCATATGAAATAAAACAAACAACAGTTTTATGGCTCCTGCTTGCTTTTATTGCACGTAACTCTTGATAATAACCCAGGAAAATACTAAAGAAGGCGGAAGGCCTTTCCAACAAGATTACTAAATTGATTTCATTATTTGTTGTAGAAAATAATGATGAACATTAATACGTATTAAAAGGTATTCTCTTTAAATTTAAAGAACAAGTTAAACTACTCTTCCTTTTTTTTGCAAACTAATGAACGCATTTTGTAAGCGAGCAACAAAACATGGCAATCACAAAAGTAAGTCGTTATAAATACCTGCCATTTTTAAGGCAATGTTTGCTGGGTAATTTTATTTTCGCTAACTAACAACTGCAGCCCTAAATTTGTGTTAACGGTTTTATAATATTAATGTGAAAAAAATATAACACTTCAGACATAACAACTTGAGGTATTAACATTTTTAACACCACTTCTGTCATTGTCTGATACCAAAAATATTTGAAAATATTTAACTTATCTGTACCGCATCTGCAAGCCCTTAAACGTTTTATGAACCCTAACAGAGATTTTTCCTGAATTAAATTTGTAACTTAAATCAAGAATTTTGTTTTCAAATTACTTTTGATAACAAATTTAAATCGATTATTTTTTATGAAAAATTATTTTTTTTTTAAGTATAATGCATTTTTTTTTACCTTGCACTACAGCGTGCAGCCTGGCTATTATTATTAGCAGTAAAAATTAAATTATGTGACTTAAAAAATGTTTTTGATTTTAAACACAATAATAATAATCCGCTCTTGCATAGACTCGTTAGGAACTTTAATCTTTGCAGTTTGTTGGCTAGACAATGGAAATCGAGTTAAGATATACTTCAAGAAGAGAAAAAATTCCTCTGCGTTAAAAGCATTCCATTGAAGTTATTATCCAGTTTTTCCATGTATGTAAATCTAGGTTTGAGAAGTAGTTCCTATCAAATAAAAATTAGCGTGACAGAGAATTCAAAACTAACAAGAAAACAATTAAATGCACAAAAATGATATTGACTCTAAATGGGTTAAGCATTTTCAAAGAATTTTAGTTTTTCCTGAAAGATATCTTCTAAAGCTTTTAAATGACATCAATTTTGATGTCTAAAAAAATATGGTGCAAAACCGTATCATAATAAGGAAAACGTGGGCGAGCTCTAATATCTTTACTGCATGTTTTTTTCTTTTCTTTCCATTTTTTATCGCCCCATGTACTTAGGGTTTTTTTTATTATAAAAACCTCATTGTTTTTAATTATATGAAAAATATGGACCTTGGAAACTATTTCTGATCTATCGCCGTATTTATGTTTTCTCTAGCTAATCTAGTTCCTTGGCAATGTTGATTTAAACACTAACACGGACGGACACACGGATAATGGCCAATCAACTTTGCTACGCATATAAGCTCGGAATATATAAACTTAATGTGGCCGGAAATGGATATTGTAGAAATTATAACCAAATGACAAAAAAGGAAAATTTTAAAGCAAAACAGATGTGTCTTGTTGTTCATATTAACAACGAATAACAAATATGGCCGGTGCTTCTAAATTTACAAAAAATACTAAACAGAAAAATATTAACAATGCTCAAGTTTTAAATTAATATAAAAGTGCAGACGACGGAATTAAACAAAAAGTAAGCAAAACCTAAACTAAGCAAAATATGCTTAGTAACTATAGGCAAATTTTTCTATTTGCCAAAGGAAAAAAAAAACAATATGCCCCTAATGGCCATAAGCTATGAAAATAGAAGCCGAGATGAAAAAAAAATTTGCAACCACACAGTGGCACATGTTTTGAGATGGCGGAAAAAATCAGTTTTTTACGGGAGCGAAGATTTGGCGTTTTCTTACAAGATTTAGCTTACAAAGCTATAAATAATTATAATTTGTAACAATAAGAACAGGACATATATATGAATAAAAAATTTTTTTAATGTTTTAATACTTGTCTTTTATACTCAACTTCAATTAATAATGGTAACGAATATTAAACAACTCGTAACTTTTTTTTGTCGGCCAACTTTAATGCTTTTTATCAGAAATTAAAGTTTAATATACCACCTACCAAATAGAAAAAACCGCATATAAATATTTTGATCCAATCAAAAGTTACGGATTTTTGACCGCCTTTTCCCCAAATATGCCAGCCGTGCGAAGACCTCGACCAAGAAAAGTGGCCAGCATGGGCACGGTTGGCAAATTTTTTTCCTTTGGCCTTTACTTTCATAAAGTATGGTCAATTGCGCGAAAGAATCGTAGTGCCATGGGAGAAATAATTATGTTTTCATTAGTATTACAAGCTTTTTTTTTAAATTTATTTCCCAAACAGAATTTTTTTTTATTTATTTAATAATAATTTATATGAATTTTTCTTCTAAAGGACACCAAAATGAACACTTATTTATTTGTTCTTCATGAATTCCCAAAATCGATGCTATTTCGTCGACGCTATCTTGGCGCAGTTGTTTTTAAGCAATAAACAATAGATAAGAAGAAAATTTGACCGGGGGCTTAAAATAATAATAAGCAATTTTAAAATTTAATATTAAAATTTATAACAAATAAAAATCAAATCATCAAAAAATATTTTTATCGGTTTATGCATCTCTTTTAGTATGAACTTTTAGCCTAGATTTTTTAATAAGTGTGATTTTTGTTTTCTTTAATTTTAGAAACAAATCTTTTGTTGCAATTCAATACAAATTTGGAGAAGAACAAATTAAGCTTCTGTAGTGAGCGCTTGCTTTCTTAGCACTACTCAAGCAAATTTTCCCAGTAAAATTAGCAGATTCGTGAGCTTAAAAAAAAATGTACAAGAGACGAAATTTTTCTTCAATGAAACTAGAGTTAGACACACTTTACTTGAAAGAACATGCTAAATATCACCGATTTTTAAGTGTTCAATATATCCTGCTTCCATATATAAGAATCATGACATTTATATTTTTTTATTTTAATAAAAATAGTATAAATATTACTTAAAGACTTTGAATTTTTTCTTCTTTTAATTCATACTTTAAAACCTTGTATAAACCTCAAAAGGTTTCTTATAATTACAAACGTTATATCTTATTGAAAAACGTTTCTCTTGCTGTGAAGGGAACTGTGATGCTGAATTTAAACTACAGAAAATATTTTAAAAGAAGAGAAAAAAATTTTAAATGCCATTTTCTGTTATGACATCTAGAGTATGACATATAAAAAAATAATTATAGTAAAAATGATTTGAAATGATTTTAAAAGCATTTACACCGAAGGAAAAATAAAATGTTTAGCTAGTGTTGACTGTTTTGGATGTATAAATAAACTTAAAAAGAGAAATGGTTAAATGTTTTCACAATCTTTTATGAATTTTAAAATTTGTGAATGTGTCATGTATACAAATCTGCTTTAATTAGTTTTAAGATTTATAAACAAATTAAAAAGGTTTCTTTCACTTGCTCATAAGCGTAAGTCATTATTTTTTATTGTCTTTTAATAAAGCACTTTTGCATGAGCTAATTTTCTGTGACTGGGGAATCACGTGCTTAAGACTAGAACGACACTAATTTTAGTATATTTAATTAATCTTAATTGTCTCTCTGTATTGAAATTATAAAAACATTATAAATTTTTTTAATTTGCTTTTATAAAGTGTTTTTATAAAGTGAAGAAAATTAATATGAGATATTTTTAGATATCACGCCAAGAGTGGCTGTAGTAAAACATTTTTGTGTTAATAAGAATAGTTGCAGGCAAACAGATACTGGGCTATAAATGACACCATCGCAGGATAGTGAAAGATGTGCTTAAGAAACATGGCAAGAATTACGAAATTATTTCAATATTTCTCGTTAACTGGCTTTAATAATTCTCTTTTCTTCTCTAATATATTTAAAAAAATTTTTCTTAATCGAAAGTTTGCTAAAATTATTTTTATATATTTCGGTTCTTTTTACAGCTGCACTCTATTTGTTATTTAGTTAAGATTGAATGTGGAATCACTCTTACCAAAAACTTTCACATTTAAAAAAATAACTGCTTACATTGTTCTTAAGCTAAATGTAGTTTTCAATTGTTTATGAATGTTGATCTTGCAAGTATACTTACCCTCAAAAATAAACTACCAGAACAGAAAACAGATTTTTTTTTCAAGCTACAAAAAACAACCTACCAAACTACCAATAGAAACTTTTGCTTTAACATTTATTTTAATTTAAAAAGTTAAGCCTACTAAAACGGTTAAACTCGCTTTTTTCTTTTAATCCATGGGCTTCTTCGCAATCACCTTTCGAGCCATACATGTAAATTCTATTTCCGGCTTGCTATCTTTAATATAGATAATAGATATAGATATAGTAAGGAAATTGGGTGGTGTGAATGATCTTTTACAGGATTTAAAGACTCTATGGTGCTTTTGAAAATTGAAAATAAATTATTTTTTTAGTCGAAGTATTACACTAAGTCAATTCTTATCACTAATAACTATAGATAAAGAAGGGCATTAAACGCTTAATCTTATAAGCGTTAAAGCTAACCCTGTTCATTTTTACACCATTTGTGCCATTTTCTGTATTACAAAGGATTAACTTATCTGAAAAATTTTTTAAAAAGAACCCTGTTTGCAGTTGTTTCCATGCATATTTTTCAGGCGAGATGTTCGCTTGTAGTACAGAAACAGCACATAAGACTTTATACCGAGATCGTTATTTAGTATATCGTTCAGGCTTTGTTAAAGAGACCCTAACTCAAGCCAAAGGTTTAGACTTTCGCTAAATAAATGCATTAAGATATCGTTGAAAGTTTGACATATAAATTAGCCTTTAACTTGAAAAGATGATATCTCTTCTGTATTTATTCCTGTATTGTGATTTCTAATATTAATCGAGAAAAAAATTTTAGTATTGATAGCATTATTCATTTTAGTAACTAAAAATAAGATCCAGGAAGTACTGTTCCTTGTTTCTGTAACTTAAATAAAAAATATCTAACATGAAAATATAATAGTCATTTTTTTTACACAGAATGAGTTAGAATAATTTTTGAACAACTTCACTATTATTATTATTATATAAGCTTTATCTCATCTTAAGTTAAACAAGATAACTCGAATATTTTCGTATTAGAAATTTCTCCCTTTGTTAGAGAAACGAGGTACTGGTTTCATTAAACGTGGCATAACAATTATAAACATTTCTTTTAAAAGACGATTTCAAAAAAAAACATTCAAGTATATGCTGCAACTGACATAGAGGTTAAATTATTTTGGTAAAATTAAGATAACATACTTTTTCTACGTAATTTGTAGAGAAATTTTTCAAACAATATTGTTAAGCTCAAAGTGAGATGGATACTCCATCAATAGCTTTTATATACTAAGTTCCAGCGGTTGTGGATTAAGCTAAAAATTTCTTTCAATTCTATACTTCGAAAATTCTTGCTATGTTAGCAGACACAATAGCAGATTTTGTTGAACTTTGTTGGTGACATATCTTATTACTATTATTTTTTAACTCAACCAATGTATACATCTACCTTTAATTTATATTTTCTTATAAGTATAATTGTAAGCTGGATTTTTTTTTAATTATTTGAAAAAAAAAAAATGTACAAAATATGTTTATTTCATCTTTAACAATAATATATATAATAAGCTAGAAAAGCAAAATTAATTTTTTTTGGAAGTACAAATAGTTCTCTTGACATGGCAGCTCCTAACCTTAAACGCTAAACTGTTAAAGAATAAGTGTAAATAATAGGTTTGGTAGTCTTGTTTACTGAGTCAAGTCAGCAAAAATATGGCAAAATGTATCATCGTATCATTGTATCATAACATACATACATACATACATACACCTACTTACATACTTACATATATATGTAAATAAAACGGATTTTGATAAACCAATTAAAGTTGATTATTACTGTAAATCAATAAATCAGAAAAGATTTTAATAAACATTTTAAAATGAATTAAAAGAAAAGTTTTTGTATTTAGAAATAAATTTTATTACAATCATATTTGATGACAGTTGCCAAATAGGTCAAGATGAAACTAAAAAAACTTATTAAAAAGAAAACACGAAAAATACATATGTAAATAAAGCATTATATAAATAAAGAATTATTATATAAAGAATTGTTAACCCTTTTTAAATATTCATAAAAACATGCATTTAATCTGGCTTGCAAAGAGAATATACAGAGTGGTGCAAAAATAAGCTAAAGTTTATAGTTTAATTCGTTATTGTTATTTTTCTGTTAATTTTATACAAGCACTTGAATTTTTAAGTAAATTTAAAGCTATTAAAGGCTTTTTTAATTAAAAATTAAAACAAAATGGACCCAAAATAAGTAATAATCTAATAGCTTAATAATTGCAATTCTATTCCAATCTCATAAATTTTTTAAACCAGCTGTCTGCAGCTTGAATTATGCAAAAAATACATATTATATATTTAACTTAAAAATTAAAATGATAAATTTTTCAGTCATTGCTTAACTCATTAATTTTTTTTATTTATGTACATAAGTATTTATTATTTTATAAAAAAGTGATAAATTATTGTTGAATGATGTACATATTAATTTTTAAAGAAAATAGAAAGAAACGCAATCAGAATGTGTTTAACTTTTTGGATTTCTACATCCTTCATCAGAAATTTTCGCATTTACATACTTTTTTTACACTGATTGTTGACGACTAATGAAGCGACTTAAAAAATGCTGCCCTATATTCTGATTCTTAATACCTGGCACGCAGGAGTTGGCTATTTGTCTAAGGATACAAATCTCTAATACGAGTAGGTAAAGAGTATTCTTTTAGCTTCTTTTGAGTCTCGTGGTTGTAAAAACTTTGAGCCCACCCGTCTGATAACCATCCGTTCCACCGGTCCAGAAAGGTGTAGTTTTATTCGATTTCTTGGTTTCAGGACATGCTTTGGTTTGCGTTGGGTAGAATTTGTAAATAAATAAAAAAATCAATGGAATTACAAAAATGCTAATGTTTAATTGATCGCATAAACCACCACACCAAAACTTAAAAATTAAAAAGGTTCTGAGCTAGTGCAAGGAATTAAAAGTTCTGAATATGTTAAGATTTTCTCATCTTCCTATAAATCTTACTGCTAGTTGGATGTATTTTTTTCTTTCTTTTAAATTTTAAAACCAAACATGATGAATACATGATATTTCTTAGTCGTTTGTGCTTTGATGTACTTTTCTTTTCTATTGTGATGCTTTCTTTTGTTCAAGTACAAAAAAATTTGAAAAATTAAACTTAAATTTTAAGACGACAAAATAAATGAACATTTTCAAGTCGAATAAATTGTCTTTAAACCAAATACAATCTGGGCTCCTTAACTATTCTCAAAATGGAATGTTATAACTCACAATTTATTTTTTATAAATATGTAATTTTACATTTATACGGAATGTACACATAATAAACATGTTCGTTTGTAAAGTATTATTTTTTGTTTCCTTATGTTTTTATTGTCGTGGCTAGATGTGTTTTATGGTTTAATGCACAGTGTGACAATAGAGGATAAAAAGGGAGACATGTCACAAAATCAATTTGAAAAATGAATAAGAACCTTTAATGCCTAACTCAAAATTCTTTTTCTTTAACCCCAACAATCAATTTGTAATGTGTGTTTTATAGTTCAAGATAACTTTAATCGGAAGAATATTTAAATAGTGTTTAATAATGAAATACATCGCTGTTTCCTTCCCATGGCGCTCCATCTTTACTTACCCTAAATTTTCAGGTGTGAAGTTTTTTTCTCAGGATTAAAAATAGTTTACTGAAACCATGGTTTGATTTGGGACAGTCCAAATTTATGTTAATTCCATTACCAATTCAGAGATTTTTGAGGTTCCTTTCTGCGAAGCTCTGAGTAGAAAGAAAAATATAAAGGTGTTGGCGTAAATATTTTTATAATTATTAGTAATAAATTTAGGAAAATATTGAAGAGGTCATAATATATATAAAGCTGATAGAAAAAATTTTTTTAATAAATTAAAGAGCTTGTCTTCTTAACTGCCGAAGTAAAATTGTATGATTTTAACAATTTGATAGGTAACTTGCAAAAACAGAATTTTTTCTTTTATAGATTCTTATTTGTTTTTCCATTGGCTTATTCTCACGCAAGAAAATAATGTTTGCTATAAAAAATAACTTGAACCAATCTGTTTATTCGTAAAAGTAGCTCACTGTTCTATTAATTTTACCATGTTTATCTGTATGAGACTATTTACAATAATATTCTTGTAACTGGAACTGCTTTATTGCTTTTAATGTTCTGTATAAAGTTTTCTCTAATAATATGTTCTTTTTGCTGTGAAATATTTGTTTGACATGACAAAATAGAAGTGTAAAAAATCTGTGTACATTCGTAGAATAACCTTTAAAACAAAACTAGAAAAACAACGAAAACATTTTTCTTGTAGACATTTTGCTGTGACAATTTTATGTGAAACGTACAATTTTTCTTTTTAATATCCCCAAGGAAGAATACAATTGGTGTCAAATCACATAGTCGTTGTGGACGTGTGATAACACTGCCAAATTATTTCTCTAGCAAAAGAGCCATTTTTTAGTGGACATTTGGCAAGTGGCCTTATTTTGTTGAAACCACATATCATCCAGGTCTTAGGATTCTCATTTAAGCAAATGAGGCAATTCTGATTTTTTAGGAATTCACTAAAGTGAAAGTATGTCTCGTCTCTGAAGTTTATTAATTATTTGGCATATTGACGGCGCTTGAAGTGATTAGTAAGCTCCAGTTCTTGAGTTAGTTTAATTTTGTGAGCGTGTAAACTCAAATTTTAGTTCGAAATTCCCATCAGTAATGTTCGGGACATGTTGGATTGTTGAGCAGGACAGCGTGCCGTGGACAACAGCAATGTGATCTGCAGAACAAATTGAACGATCACGCACAGATATTGTCACGTTTCCTACAGATTTAGTTTGCTGAAATTTGCGCACAATTCTTCCGATTTTAATTTATTTTCTCTTTATCAAGAAAATACATTAACATAAAATCCTGAAAAAACTTTACAGGCAAACTACTTTACAATATTGATGGTGGAATAAATTTCTGGAATTAATTTTTTTTTTAATTTTAACGTCTTTTCGCTTGCAAAAAGTTTAATGAAATATTTATTTTATAACATAAGCATATTTGACTATATTTTGAAAAGGTCAGACAAACAGAAATTCAAAAAATAGATGTTTAGTATTAAATATCAATTACCATCAACACCAACATCAAAATTTTCAATAAATATTTCATGTAGAGAAATTGCCCCGTTACTGTTTTATTATTTACAATAACATTCCTGTAATTTGTATGTAAACAAAATTTACTCATAATTGTAGATGTGTTTTTTTCTTCGAAAGTGATGTTATTAAGAAAACTTTTAAACCGCTGATAATTTTAAATAAATTTTGTACATTTTCGTTTTTGAATAAAGTTTAAAATTTTTTACTGCAAATACAATTTTTTTTTTAATTAAAATTTAAAATTTTGTTGAAATTAGCATCAAAATAAATATTTTGGCCAAAATTAAATGGTTTGGAAAAATGGTATTTTTTTGTTTATTTAGAGTTTTTTTTGAGTTTTCGGTTTTTAGTGAAATTTAAATTTTTATAATGTACAAAAATTAAACTGAAATTCTGGTGAAAATGTTATATTTTGGAGAAATTTAAATAATTTTCTAATGTTCCAATTACCAAGTAATTTTATATTTTTCTAAACTCTGGGGTTTAATAAAACGCAGCAAAAAAAAAAAAAAAATCAAAAACAATTAAGTGTAAAAATGGTATTTTTTTAACTGCAAATTTTATTTAAAAAATAAATAATCTCAGTGGCGTTATTGTGATTTTTTCGAAAAACATTTTCTGTTACTACTGCATGTATACATAATTTTTTTAATCTGTTAACCTTACCTCATAAAAATTTCATTTGGAATGAATAATAATTAAAAATTATAAGTTTTATAATTTTGAATACTTAAAAAAATATTAAAAAGCAAACAACTTTAAATTTTGTATGAAATTATTTTTTATTTCTGAATAACTTAGATAAGACAAGAAGAGAATAAAATCAAAATATTCAGGTGCTATATACGAGTACTCCAAGAATTACTTTAATATATTTAACATGATAATTAAAAGAACTGACTAATGAAAGTTAGGCTTTTCCTCAATACGATACTTTTACCTTTGATTAGATCGGCTGAAATTTTAAATTTCATGTTTGCAAAATATATCTTTTATAACCTAGATGTAAAATTATGTAATTAACTTAATAAAACTTCAACAATGAAACCTAACATCCTGTAGATTATCTAGAAACTTTAAATAAAATTTTATTGAAAGAAAAAAAATTATTTTAGCATAAATTTTTTATCATAAGACAGTCCTTATTATTTGTAACAGAAATCTTAAAAAGATTTTTTAAAGCAATCTACTTACATAGTTATACATACGTATAACAATTTTTTTTTTGTCATGAAGTGACAAGTAACGACAAGAATGGAGAAAATAAATAATTGCAAAGATTTTTGTTTCATTTACGTTGTCTATGAAAATGAGCAAGAAACTTAAAATATTTAGTTCAACTAAGATCCATTTAAATAATCAAAGTCTCTATATCCCAGTTAAAAAGTGAGGAAAAGAATCTAATGAAAATACGGTTTTTAACAGCATTGAACTACTTCTTATCCGCTCTCTGAATACTAAAAAATGCAAGGGGAAATGTTAGAAGTAGATTAACATGTTATTTCAAAAAAACGTTTAAAAACTAGCTTACAAAACCTACAAAATGTCTATTAGCTTTTTTGGATGTAAATAAAATGCCCTTCTCTAAGAATGTCATCCAATATATCCCAACATTAGCCGGCAACCGGTGCCAGTTTATTACTATTTTGAAGTAAAATGCCTTTTAAACTACGGCTAAATAGGCACCATTCTTCTTTTAGATACGGGTAATGATCTAATTTTGAAATTAAATCCGGAATATTGTTGCAGTACACTAACGATCTGTCTTAAGTATATTATTAGCATAACGCTTTTTCGCGATCCAAGTAAAACTCAGTAACATTTACTTTTATTTCTCACGAAGTCTAAAGGCTATAAATTTGGATGCATTCTATCAAAGAAGAAAATCTCCTATTAAATCATTTATTTTGCTCCAGTTAAACATCTGGATCGGAATTAAATTTCTCTGATTCTGACGACACGACTTTTTCCAGTAATTTTAGAGCAGTTAGTTTTCAACGTAATATTGACCCTTCTGTGCTGACTCTTCTGCTTGACCGAAAAATCAAATATTAACCAGTGTTGCATAATCACGTTTAATTTCATACAAACTAATTTATTTGGAAATCATACCTGACATGGATCAAATATATTTCTGTCATAGAACACAAGGCATAAAATAGCATACAGGATTCAACCATCAAAATGAGTTTTGACATTGTGTTATTATTGGAATATTTTATTTAAAAACCATCATTATTAATATAAAAAAAGATTAGCATGATTTACCGACCAATGTTTATGAAATAGACAATTAGACTTTTTGATTAATTAATCGCATATACAGTTGCGAACATTAAAATAGCAGTACCACTACATTTTCAAATATTTCTCAAGTTGTACATAAAAGCAAAGTTTTTATTTTTAATTCTCATTAAAATAGAAAATATATATTATAATAGAAAATAAAACATATTAAAATTCGATTCCGGTTGATAAAAACAAAACTTACCAATAAAAAACGTTATTCATACTTAACATAAAAATAGCAGTGGCTACACATATGTCATATTATTTCCAAAATACTCGGAGAAAAACAAATTTGAAATTTAGAATTAATATCTATTGCCTAGTACTTAGTCGCAAATCCCTTATTTTAAATAACTGCAACACAGCGACGGGGCATTGAGTTTACCAAATCTTGACATCGGCTTATTGGGATCTCCTTCCACGCTTTTTTAACAACTTCCCAAAGTTGCTCGCTACTGGATGGTTTTAAGTCATGTACAGCCTTTTTAATGTCTCCCCAAAGATGCTCAATTGGGTTGAGGTCGGGGGACTGCGCTGGCCACTGCATAACCTCAATGTTGTTGAGACGAAACCAATCCTTTGCTTTCCGACTAGTATGTTTTGGGTCGTTGTCCTGCTGGAAGACCCATTTTAATGGCATTTCTTCATCACTATACGGTAACATTACATTTTGCAGAATGTCTACATACGCGTGTTGATCCATAATGCCAGTTATTTTATGTATGGAGCCCACGCCATAAAATGAAAAACAACCCCATATCATAATTTTTGATCCACCGTGTTTAACAGTTTTCACAGTGTACTGTGGTTGACATGCCGAAGATGGTGGACGGCGAACATATTGTCTACACCCAGAATTTCCATACAGAAAAATTTTAGACTCATCTGTCCACAAAATGTTTCGCCACTTGCTTGCAGGCCACTCGACGTGATTTCTGGCGAACTCCAAACGGTTATCTCTATGTGTTTTCTTAAGCAGTGGCTTTTTTCTTGGACTTCGCGCAAACAAATTTGCATCTAGAAGTCGTCTTCTGACCGTCATATCGCTAACTTCTAAATTTAGTTCGCTTTTTATTTGCCTGGCTGATTTAAAGGGATTACATTTGACAGTCCTTACGATATTTCGATCGTCCTGGGGTGAAGTTTTTCTTTTTCCGCCTCTATTTTCTACTTTATCTTTATATTTTATTGCGTTCGATATCATCTTTGCAGAGCACGAGAGAAGCCTTTGAATATCTGAATAAGATTTTTCCTCTTTCCTTAATTGTAAAATTAATTTTCTTTGCTCAATAGTGCAATGTTTAGCGCGACCCACTAAAGCCGAAAATTATTGCAGAGAAATATATTTTACATTAAATGCACAGTAATTTATTATTTTTTAACTTACTTTCACTTTATTACTCAAAAATTAATATTTTTAAATTAAAATTAAGAGAAGACGCTTTACAAATATTATTTACCGTTACAAACAATAAACAGACATGCCAGATTACTACTATGAATAAAATTGTATTTAAAAATATTTTTAAGAACGCTCTACACCGTTTGAAAAAATATACTAGTGGTACTGCTATTTCAATGTTCGCAACTGTATGGTAATTATAACGCCTGCTCATATAGCAGTGGATTTTCCCCAAATTTTGTAATCAACACTAAAAAGTTTTAAATCTAATGCCAAGCTGATATATGTAGCTGAACTATATTGAATCCACAAAGCAAACATCGTTAAAACCTCAAAAAAAAAATTTTTTTTACAAATGCTTGCTGCGTTTTCGTATAAAATTTTTTTTAGTTTTTAAAGTATTTTTGATTTGTTGATTTAATGTTGTCTCATTTAAATAGGCATTAGATATAAGACTTTTTAATTCTGAATGCAAAATTTGGGTAAAATCCACTAATGAGCTATATGAGCAGAAGCGAAATGGCCAATGGACTTGCTTTCCCCGCAGTAATACATTTCATTTCCCAGTTTTAGCTAACAAATATTTTATGAGAAATACTTAATTACTTTCTTATTTTTGAAGGAATAAAGCCCGATCAATGTAAATTAAAATACATAAAATGTTAATTGAAATTAAGTAAAAACTTGGTAAATTAAAACAAAAAAATTAATACAAGAGTGCTATACCCAGTTGTGAAAAGCTTCATGTTTAATCTCAGCGTCACACGCCAGGTACATAGATAATTACAAAAAGGGACATATTAGATTAATTAATATTATATGAGAAAAATATTACTATTTGTAATCTACTTTTTGTATCTTTAAATGGTCTTGTTCACTTTGTGAAATTTCGATGATCTGGTCACTGAATACGTTTTGAATATTATAATTTATTTGTTTATTCAAATTAAATTTTTTTTAAACTCGCTATATATGATAAAATACCGTTTCTTATGAAACGTTTTTTTTTTGTAGTAGTTAATTTAGGATTTTTGAATAAAATTTATTTATTTTAACAGTTTTTTTTGTTAAACTTTATTTTTTCTTATGAATTTAATTAATTGAATGATTATTCATTAAAAACTTAAATTCTATTTTTTTAAAAATATATTGTTTACTTTAAAATTTTTTTTATTTAATATTCTTCTTTTGAGAAACTCTAATTTTTGGTAGTTTTATATTTTTTGGTGTCCAAACAGATGTTTTTAATTTTTTGGTTTTATTGGAAACTTGTTTATTTTCTTCCCAACTACTGCTCTCGATTTTGTTTTGACACATCTATCAATTAAAAATAATAAAAATAAAAATAATAAAACCGAACAAAGTTTAACTTCTGTATCTCTGCTTTTTAGAACTCGTAATGCTAATTCTAAATATCCAAGTAAACGGTCTACCATCCATACCTTTTCCGGATTCTTTAAGAGATCAATTTTATCCAAACAAAACAATTTACAGTTTTGAATATAAATATTGTAGAAGTTACTTAGTTAGTTAGTTGGGAGTGGCAGCCTCTCACGACGAAGCTCACTTGAGCACAATCGAATGGCCCGTTGTGATACCACAAAGAAGGCGGCGTGACTCCCTTTACCCAGACGAGAACCATGAGGATTCACGGATGAACTTCGCTATGTCCCCTATAGAGTGAGATGATAGCTCCGTAAGAGTTCCAAAGAAAGGAAAGCCCAGAATTCTTAGTTTTCTTCGAGCCAGGGATGGGCAGTGGCACAGGCGGTGCAGTACGGTCTCTTCCTCATCCTCGGAGCCACAGCTGCGACAGAAATCATTAAAAGGCAGACCAAGTCTTTTAGCATGCCTGCCGATTAGACAGTGTCCAGTAAGTACCGAGACCGTGATACTTATGGATTTTCTGTCCAATCTGAGCATCTGCCTGGTCCGCTTGAGGTCCAGTGTAGTCCACAGTTGTCTGGAGACACAACAGGAAATATTATAGAAGACAAAACATAAATTTTATCTCCAGAAACTATTACGTCCTCTTAATAAAATAAAAGTGTGTACGCATGTACACCATTATCCTTTTATTGCATAATAAGAATCTACATAACTGATTTTAAATGTGGTCAACATTTTGTGAAATTGTACTTCCACAAAGTGGGCCAAACGATCAATTCAAACATTAGCGTATAATTTCGTGTTTGAAACTTTTTCATTATTAATTGTGTAAGTGCAGGTATGGTATTTTATTTATTTGTTAACTTAAATATAGTTTCAATGAAAAATGGTGTATAAAGAGCATAACAAAATTAAATCGAAAATGACGTACATATATTGATATACTCTTTTTTTTAATATTATTTTATTTGGAGTCAATCCGTATGACACATACCCTATTTCATATATTATACAAAATTTATCTGTCCTACGGTTAGAGTAAAACATACCTTAAATCTATTTACACGGTTAATGTCAACTGTTTGCTTTTGCTAGTGTGTTATTGTAAAAAAATTGTAAAAATAATAGATTACCCCGCAGAAAACAACCATATATTATAGAAAGAGTGTTCTGGTATGACATTTATGACCTTAAAAATCATAACGAAAATAACGCAGTAAATTGGTTAGAGATTAAGCAATTAAAAGTGGCAAAAGGGAGTCCTAGTTTGCAGCTCTACGAAGAGAATTGGGCCTCCGACTAGTAAACAATTGACATAGTAGAAAGAAAGAGGAAGAAATCAACCATTTATAATTGTGAATTTTGACCTATGTTTAAGCTACAGCTTACCATATCTTCCCTAAAGTACAATGATCTTAAGGAGCTATGTACCAAAAATGTCATTTCCAAAGTATTTCAGTTTTTTATCTTAATCTCCAATTCACAGGAAATAAAAATTGATTGGATGAGCCCGATGTGGAGAAGGATATTCATTAAATGAATATTGACGAATATTGCCTTTTACTCTTGTATTTTAAACTTAATGTAAACTGTGTTAAAATTTGTATTGCAAAGCAATTAACAATGTCGCATTGAAATACCAATAACTGTGAGTTATAAATAAAGTTGATTGTTGAGCGCGAGTACTTTGTTTTACTACATGAATATTCGCCCGATAATTTAAAAGTACTTGTTAGCAAATGGTGTAAAAGATTTAAATAAAATAGTGTATAATGATTTTCATACATATTGTAAAATAAATAAAACAGCAAAAGTGGCATCATGGTACTTTGAATCCTATTTATTTGCAATTAAAGCACTTGTAAATAAATTAATGAAATATCATTTACTAGTAGCCTGATTATTCCACTACATATTTAAATGACCGCAACTTAAAGACGTCGATTATTTTCTGAAATATTGTTGTTTTCCCAGTTATCTAATAACACAAAAACCTTAAACTCCATTATTTCGAATAGAAAAAAAAGTATTGTCCTAAGATTTTAAATGCAAATGAATTAAAAGTTTAAACTGCTTTAATATAACAAAATTCTTTAACTCTTGAGAAGAAAATATAGCTAAATAAAATAAATATTTTGATTGCGAGCTTAAAAGAAATTACGAGTTTTTGTTTTAAATTGTTTTTGTTATCGAACACTTTAAGAATTTAATATTTATAGTGAAGCCAATAAATTGTAAACGTTTAGCGGTTTTGATTTTATTTTATTACGTTTATGATAGACATGGACTACAGTAAAGCATCATATTCACAGCCACTCGCATAATCAATGTTTTTATGGCTACTGTTTTATACAATAAAAAACATTATTGTTGTTACAGTGAATTCTTATAAAAAATTTTGGTTGCCACAACATGAAAAATATGTTGTGAAGTTTAAGGAAAAAGTTTATGGCTTGCAGGAGTAACTTAAAAAATCACTTAACGCCTTTTAAACTTTATTTAAAAAGTAATAAATTATGAAAATGGATATAATTTGGTACAAATACTGTTTTTGTTTTTGATGTGTATGAAAGTTAATGGTAAAAAAAATAAAATTTAAAAGTTGCCATGAAGCTGATAATTTATTTATTCATTATTAAGAGTGTACATATTTATGCACTATTATTTTTCTCACTTTTACTAAATATTAGTCAGGTAAGTCTTGTTTGCTTTGTTGTTTTAATTTGCTTAAAATATACCTTATATCTTAAGTAATCTTTATTTCGAAAATTGTAGCAAAGTTGATAGTTTTCCACATTTTTGTAGTTTGGTTACGATAAATAATAATAATATATAACTGACAATTTGAGCTTAAACTTCTGATCATAAAATAATTATGTCTCATATAAATTTACATATACAAAATATTGATTGTCTAACGAAGAAAGATTTTGGCTATAGGATTTCAAAGTGAACGTGTAGAAGACTAGTAAGTGCGCAGTATTCGGCTATGCCAAATCTACAACACCTTTCACCATGAATGTAAATCTAAGTGGATTAACTCCAATAAAAAAAGGAGCAAATATTAGGGTGACAGAGAATTAAAAAATAAGAATTATTTGCATGTATATATGAATACTCGTAATATGTGTACACAATTAAAAAAATGGTTATCGGTTCTCAATGGGCTTTAATTTTTTAAAAAATTTTTGTATTTTTTTGAAAAAAATGCCTTTTGTAAGTGATAGCCCTATTGATATCTTTTTAATGAAAATTTTAGAGGCCCATAACTTGGAAAATATGGGCAAGCGCAAATTTTTTCAATTGATATTTTTTCTCTTATTTTTTAATTTTCTATCGCCCCACGTACATATTTGTTTTTTGATTGTAGACAATTTTTGATAATTCATTTTATTTTATTTATTTCGCTTTACTAAACTAGATTTACATACATGGTGAAGATTAAGATTCGGCAAAAACGAATATAGCACTGCAATTAAAAAGAATTCGTTCGAATACTTGCGGGTTAATTTAGTTGCTGGTGCTGTTGGTTTCACATTTTTTTCTAGTTATGATGAAGTAGATAAATGTTACCACGCCAGTATTCATCAGCTCCCTTACTATTAATCAGTACGTAATACAAAAGCACGTTAAAGAACACTTTTCTTTATACATTGGTTTGTTGTTTTTATTAAAACCAAAGTTTTGCAAACACTTAAGAATTTTATATGCTTCATTTTTACTAATTAATAAAGTATATATATATTATATATATTATATATATATATATATATATATATATATATATATATATATATATATATATATATATATATATATATATAAGTCTCCTACCAGAAAAAAGAAATGTACAAGATGAGCCGCAGAGAGAACAATAAAAAATTCTTTGAGTTATGTGTGGACTTCGTCTTCAACATATGCTTTAAGTGTCAAAGAAAAAAAGACTTTTGTTCTACTTTTATTAAAAAAATTAAACAAAATTTTCGTTACAGAAATTAGCTAAAAATACTGGGCATAGTAATCGATCAAAATTAAAGACAAGCTGGTACTCTTACAGTCACTTCTACAATTTTCTGAATATCTATGTCTTCGGTAGTTTTGCAATAAATAAGGACATCAGGATCGAGCGGAAGTTTTGATTGATTATTTCCTGACTTATTTGCTATTTTTGCATTTTGTGGCGTAATTGGCTCATTTCAAGCATTTTTTATTTACCGTCAGTCCTGCTGGAATAAATTTCCCCAGTATCAATTTGGTATGCCTTTAGGCATCCCAAAATTTTGATATGAGGCAAAGAGCCTCTTTTCTATATACGTATAATGTCTTAAAGAAAAATTTAAGGATTTTGTTTATTGTGCACAATAACAAAATACGTATAACAGTGTGCATGAAGATGTTGTTTTTGTTGTTTGTTTTATCCATGTACCTTCATGTGCCCGCGTATTTGCAAATTTTCATGTGCAAATTTTAGCACGTGTGCTTCACACTCAATAGCGAACTCCTATTCCAGCTTAAATAGTAAGAACTAAGAAAAAAAATTTGATTTGGAGGAAACTTATGCCATGACTTACTTCTTAAAGTAGATAATGCCATATTATGGATTAAAATTTATAAAATTAGCAGGTAAAAATATAGGAACAAATTCGACTATATCGAAGAAAGTATTAATATGGCTATTGCTAGAGTTTTTTTTTTCTGTAAATATTTGCGTCTTTATAATATGCGCGATTGCTAAAGGAAGTGGTTCGTAACCATGTAATAATAAATTTTTTAATATTAATTAATTGTTTAGCCGTGGACGGGTTGTAACAAACAACAAAGACTACTAAACGTATTTTCAGGACAGATTTGTAAACTCTTTAAATGTGTTTTTTTGCTTCAGACAGAGTCAAAAATATTTTTTATCACGTTTATCATCATCATCTTTTTTTCGAAGCTATTAAATATGCTAGTAGAAAAAAAACTTCCTGATAGGAAAGAGCGTTCCAATCCAGATTAGAGTTCGTTTCGAAATTTAACTAGCAGTATTGCCAACTTCTGTTTTTTCACTTATTACGTATTTCATAATTTCAGAAAGCGCTCTAGGGTCTTTAATCTCCAATATATCTTGAACCATATTCCTAAAACAGTAATTAAACAAGTTTATAATGTTTGGTTTTAATTGTGCAACTAAAGTATAAAAAAATAAGTTGAATAACTTGATTTAATGCCTTATACACGTATATTTCTTCAATAAAATCAACTCATACCACTTGTTGTTATCGCGTTAGGTCTATCAGAATAATTTATTAAGATTTGATTGGCGAATGAAACTAATCTCGCGAATCGATCAACATGCAATTGTTTGCCACAATCATAACATAACAATTTAATTAATAAAAAATCATGTTGCGGTATAGAAAACCAAAACTGTCTTACCGACGAATTTTAATTTTGTAGATTATCAATTTGCGTCTCGATTAAGATATATTATGAATTCATTGAATAATTGCTGCTAAGTAATCTACTTATACATGATTTTCATATAAGGAGGTGGTTAAAATAATTGGTAAATAAATCTAATATAAGATTTTGTGCCTATATATTACAATAGACCTACGCGTAGCTTTAATGCAGGAACATCGTACCTAAATAGTAATTTCAATGTTGTAAAAAATTAATAGAAACATTATACCTAATTAATAAAGCGCACTGCAGTCAATACAAATTTGGAATAAAATCTCTAGTCTTATCTAAAATAAGTTAAAAGAAACTGAAGTATACAATTACTAAAGCATCCAACTTCACTGTTTAAGCAGATGCTATAAATTAAATTATATATTTGAGTACACCAAAGCATGGGTACTGTGTTGTGTGAGTATGTTTCATAGTTTTTGTGTGTACACCTGTGTATTTTTGACAGAAAGTCGACTTTTTATACGATGATTTAGGTTTGGCCGTTAAACTTATTTAATAAAAACTGATATAAAAGTTATTCGTTTGAAATTTTTTTCTTGGATCATCCTGTTTGACAATTTCAAGTAGGACGAATTGTTGGTTCTACTATTCACAATACTTTGAAAAAATTAAAATTTAAAATAATGCCACACATTAAAAAAAATCAATTATATTTGTTTTATTCTTCAGAAAAGCATGTAATAAAACTATATATAAAGATAAAAAGCAGAGGAGCGCCTTAATGCTATGAAGAGTCTTAATCATAAACAGCAACCCATTAATTGAAGACGTGATCGTATAAATAACATTTAATAACTATAACATTTAATAGTACGCATACGTATTGAACCCAACATTATTAACTTGACAGAAATAAATAGAACGAAAAAAGTTTCAAAGAAAGATATTCATTAAAAAATGGGAAATATTTATATCTTAAAATCTAAGGAATTAAGAATATAAAAATTTCATAAATGAATTCAAATATACTTTTTTTGGCTAGGTTTTTTTTTTTTTCAATTTAATATCTCTAAATTAAAAATGTGTCACAAATTATTTATACAAGACAATAAAGAGAACCAAGTAAAATGCAGTGACGCGGTTTACAAAACAATATTTCAAATTTAAAAACATTCACTGTGAAATGAGTTCAAGTAGAATATAAAAAAAAATAATTTGAGCTGTGTGTCTAGTTAGTCTAAACAAAATAATATTGTTATGAATATTGCTCGTATTTTCTTTTTTTTTTAATTAGTTAGATAAATAAATTATGTATACAATATATAAAAAGTAAGGCAAGATATGAAAAATGTTGATGAAGAATGTAGCGACCCAGAAAATGCTGCATTTTATTATGCTAGTTTCTAATTTTTCTTGTTATCTTTGGAAAACGTCCGCATACATTTAAAGATATTTTTTTTTTTTAATTTTGAGCAACTAATCAAAAAATTAATCTTATGAAAAAGTTAAATTTTTATTCATTTATATATATATATATATATATATATACATATACTATACTATACTCAAACTTAAGGTGGTGATAAGGTACAAAATACTTTTATTTTATGTAAGAAATTTCATTGCTTACATGGGGTATATAAAATTTCTTAAAAGTCTTCTGCCATCACGCAATACCATTTTGCACCAACACTCCGTTTCTTTATCATTTTGAGTTAATATCTAATTAACAAGCAATAGAAAGATTAAAAAAAAAACAAACTTAACTTGATTTTATGCTTACACCTTGTAGATGATTTGTTAATTTCTTGGTTGCATGTAATAATGGTGCTTATCTCACATTGCGTCTTTCAATAAGATTACTGCTAAACTGCAAATAGAGTGAAATTAAATAAACTCTGCTGGTTTGATCTTTTAACAAAAAAAAAAAAAAAAAAAAAAAAAAAAAATCATAAACGTTTGAACAGGTGTAACGAATTTTAGTTTTACCTTTTGTAGAGATTCGAACAGAAACTGAACCCATAGATTGTTGAACCAGCTGGCTATTATGAGTCAAATTTGAATTCTTTTAGTAATAGTACTTAACTTCTTTCATAAAATACGTAACTCTAAAAATATTTTCATAAAAGCTTTATTTATTTATTTTTATTTTGCATTTATGCTTTTTGGGTTTCACGCTTTAAAATTCTCCATTTTTTAAAGAAATTAAGCTTTAAATTTGTTTGAATAAAAACACGTACACAAATGCCAACATTTTTAGGTGACAAAACCAGAAAACGTGCAGGGCTCGCAAAACACTACTAATGATTATAGATAACGCGTTCTTATTCCTACTTTAAGACATATATGAACTAACTGGCATATCACAGAACTCAATTGCGATCGAAAGTTCGACTTCGCATATTAGTTCTTCAGAAAATGAAAAAAGGCAAAATTCTTTCAGCACTAAACTACTTATGCGTCTCAGAGTAGAATTCATTTTTTTTTTTAATTTTATTTTTTGCAGTTTTTAAATTAACTTTTGTTTTGTTTTCGTATTTAAAATAGCCTTGCTTGTTACTTTAGTGCTCATAATATTGCCACATTAAAAATAAAATTTTAAAAATTTTCACAAATACAAAAATTTTCAAAAATAGTGTAGATAGATCAATTCTAAAACATTTTAATGATATACAAATTTTAAGTAAAACATGTTTTTTCACCAAATTTTTTGAAAGAATGTTACTTTAAAATACTTTAGAGTGTGACGCTTAATAATGCTAATGCTTTGAAACCACATAATCATTAGTCAATTATCCTGATTGGGTTTTTTAACTAAATATCAAAAAAATGTTTACTAAAAAGCATTTTTATTTAATATTCACAGCGAAAACCATAATTTTTCATTTTTTTGCTGATGAAACTGGCAATTAATTAATCTATCTTATTAATTACTTCTATGTATGCTGTGAAAAAAATCGATACAAGAAAAATCATAAATAAAAACGCATTTGCGACTTAACCGCGACTAATTAAAATATGTGTTAAAGTTTTTGTAACGAATCATAAAGAGAACAACAAAAAGCTTTGAAATTTGTTTGAATTATATAGATTATATATATTTTTTGTTTTCGTATTTATCAGATTAGTTAAATATATTAGGTATACAAAGCAAAATTTAGAAATTGGTCGTAAGTTTTTATTTAAGAAAGCAGATATCCTAAAATCGCTCAAGAAGTAGTAGTTCACCAATAAAGGTGTCATTGGACCTGCCAACTAGCATCCATATAAGTACATCAACATCTGTTAATAACACGGCTCTTCTAAGCATTCACGATAGTCACAGAAATGCGTTTTTATATTGATAGGATCTTAGATAGAATTTGAACAGGTGATTGAAAAATATATGGAACAAAGGTAAATGAGAAAAATATTCGCCTAAAGGCTTAATTATACCGGAACCCATAGAAGTCGAATATTCCGGCTAACGGCTATTGCAAATGTATTTAAAATTTAAAAAAATATAAGGCGCCAAAGTAAATTACTACAGCTGATCGGTCCAGAACTACAATTGATCAGCCCAGCTTTTTAGTATAATAACATTTCGAACATGTGATTTTACCATTGGATAAGCCAGAATTCGAGTGATGATGATAATGGCATCTGACAAAGAAGGAGATGTTTCGTCTTTATTCTAACATTAGAGTGTTTCAAATAATAGGAACAGTTTTGAATTTTTTTTCCTTGTTTCACTATAAATTGAAAGATTCAAATACTTATTGTTAGTTGATATACATATATTGAATATCCACTTAACACATTTAAGAAAAAAAGTTTTCAGTTATGCATTAGCAGAAGAAGAATTATTTGTCAGTATACTTTCTTCTTGCCAAAAAATTTAAAAATATCTTTTAATATGTTGCTTGAGTATATCCTTTATGTAAATATTGTGTTAAGGCCGGGGCACATAGAATCCGTCATACGTTAAACTTTGACAAATTTAACTAAAGTCAAAGTAACGACGGATGAGGTTGGCACAATGAATACTTTGCTGACGGATGTTAAACCAAAGCTTGCTCTCTATTTTTATTCACTTTTAAATTTAATTTGTATTTTATTCACTTTTTAAATTAATTAAATTTGTATTTTACTGTTTGCCACCAAAATTTTTTTATTAAAATCACAAAACACAATTGAAACACAGCAAGAGTTAAAAGAAAACAGAGAAGAAGAAGCAGTTGATAGTTGTCAAAGTATTCAAAAGTTAAAAGTTGACCAACTTTCGTACTTTGCGTTGACGGACACGTATTGATTGTGACAACGCTCATAAGAAAACATGTATTTTAACTTACTTGTCAGTTGAATTTGTCAAAGTTTAACGTATGACGGATTCTATGTGCCCCGGCCTTTAGATTTCAGCTAAAAATGTAAAGCAGGTCATTTTACAGGGTGTGTTTTTAAGGTAGTCTCAAATTTACCGCTGTAAGTATAAATCACCATCATACAAATATAAATAAAGCGTGGTATACATAATTGTCATGATTTGCTTTAACAAGAACAATGAAAAAAAAAATTAAAATATATGATGGGCGTTGGAAAAAACCTTTTATTATTGTAACTAAGCACAACCTTCCTTTATTTTGTTTTAGTCTTGTAATTAACAAAAGAAACGATATGAGTCATTAAAGGCTAAAGTTTTTACAAGAGTGCAGATGTCATGAGTAAAAAAGTTATATTTCTTTGATAATACTTGTTTGTTTGTATGTTTTTAGTTGTTTGGTTTTATTTATTAAAAAAATGCGACAAAAGTAGCCGTAATTTCTTTTTATTTATTTGAGTAGAATTTTCTATTCTTGTTTTTTCCTTTCTTCATACCCCACTGTATTGAAACAGTTTTTAAAATAAAAGAAAACAAAAACAAGAGCGTAGATATGCAACTGAGACTTAAAATGGCAAGTGCAGGTCCGCCTGTTCGTGATTAATTATTAGTTTTACTCACATGTATGAATATGGTACTTAAAACATTCGCTTTTTTGATTATTAAGTTGTAGGTATCTGTGCAGCTGATTAACCTTTTGATCAAAAAAGTGCAAAAAATAAAACTTTAAGTTCAGGGGTATACTAATAAGGGCGTTTGGGGAGTTAAACTTTATATATTTAAACTTTATAGACAGACATTTGAAATTTGCACAAACTATGTACTGCAATGTCTGCTATAAATGCAAATATCACATAAAATCAAAGCAAGTATAAGAAATTTGAATTAAACGGTGTTCTAATAAAAACTTACTAATCAAACTTGCTATATTTGCTGTCACAAGTTTAGAAATTAAAATTTAGAACTAAGTGGCATGGAATCCTTCGTGTATGAGTCTAACTTGCACTTTGCAAAAATTAACTCTTTGTTACATCAGTGGGCATCGGCACTGTTTCGCTTCGAAAGTATGCCTCAAGTGAATTGACTGCGTTTTCTGTTTTTAATAACCATGCAGATCTGGAAAACTACTCTTACTTGCAAAATAATTAAAGGTATTGATGAAACTTGACACAAGTAATTTTAAATAAAGAAATCTTTAATTTTCGATACACAAGTTTAGAGTGCTTGAAAATTCCTTAAAAAAGTTTCGATTCTTCTTAGTTTATATTCTTCTATTTTAGTTTGTATTTTTTAATTAAATATGTTAAAATTTTTCTTAACATGCATTATAATGCTTTGTAGCAATGAAGATTTCATTCATCAGGAATAAGCTCTTATTTTTTATTTTTTTAAATAAGTTTTGCCTAATATTCTAAATTTGTTAAAGCAAAGTATTGATTATTACCTAGACCAAATCCATAAAAAATTGTTTTGTGGCCAATAACATTTACAAATTAATAATTAAAAAAGCCAAAAACATTTATTTCATTAAACAAAAGGTTTTTAACAGAAAAATTTTATCTCTTTTTTAAATACATTATAATCTTGTTAGTCTTTGATTGGTCGGTAAAACTGCTAAGTAAGTTTACTTGTTCAATTTTTTACTTTTCTGTTTGTTAATAAATTTAAGTCACAATTTCTCTAACGAAATGAATATAGATTGCTTTAATCGTTTTCTGCTGTTTATTTTTTATAAATAGTTCAGAGGCCCATAACTCGGAAAATAAACGCGAGTGCCAATTTTTGCAGATGATGTTTAGATTTTGTCTAGCTATTCTAGTGTTCTGGTACAGTTGACTTCAATACGAACACGGTCAGACGGACGCACTTTGCTATGCAAAAAAACTTAGAATATGTATATACCTTATGAGAAAATTGTTTAAATTCATAACAGGTTGACAAACTTTGTCTATTTTTAGTTAAATGTAAATTTCTGGACACTCGTTAAATTTAATTAGCAGAAATAATTAATGAAAAATTTCTTGTTTTAGTAAATGGGGCATATATAATATTAAATACGCCAAGTATGAGCTTTGCTCACACACAAAAGTTTCTTTTTTGGACAACCTTTAATATTTAATTTTACTTTTTAAACTTGTTATAATGGATAGGCCCCGTTAAAATGATGTTACTAACAGGAAACCCATTAGCTTTATTTTTTATACTTGATTTTAAAGCAGTTTGGCAATACGAAAGTTTACAGTCTATCACTGTTCGTGAAAATAAAGCCTTCTAAGTAAAAAGCTCATTACTATCAGGATATCATTCATATCATATGAGTTTTTGCTTTTTTCCTTACAGCAGTCGTTTCAGTACTCTTTGTACAAACTTAGAGCGTTTGTCCATCCCGGTTTAAATGGAAAGGACATATTTAACACATTCATATTCTTTTGGAAACACCTTTTCTTAAATTATTAAAAACCATTTATTTTTACAGTGGAAAAATTTTTAATACTCTATATGATTTCTAAGTGATGAGAAACTGAAGCCATATAAGTAAAAAGCGCGTAAATATTGGGAAACATTTTGATCTAAAGTCTATATTTATCGTATTTTCCTGTAACAGTTCAAAAATAAACGATACTTTATGAACAGCACGTGACTTTCAAAACACCCTTTAATTTTTACTATTTGTTATAACGGCTATAGTAATACCTCTGTGAAAATTTAAGGAATCTATCTTATATTGTAGATGGTATAATATGACTGAGGGTCAGGTGGACGGCCAAAAAGACGGTCAGACTTTGTGAAGAAAACAACAGGGTTACTTTTTTGAGTTTTTATTTTTTAGGAAACCTATGAATAAATAAAATTCGAACTTTAATTTAACCTTGAGTTTTCAGAGCTTTAAAGAACGATTCAGTAGGATCACAAAAAAGGATAGCTCGAACATGACAATTTTTTTGAGGCTTAATTTTTTTGTTTTTGTTTTTTTTCATAAGACAATTTCTCGCTTTTAGTTTCAGTTTTTAAATAATTTTAATTATCGGGGCAGCGTTCAGAAATTTATTTTTTTTCTTTTTATTATATTATAAATTTTGCTTTCCAATGTTTTACACTACAAATTTTTAATATCCGAATAGATAGCAATAGGAAACACCAATTACTTTGAATTCTTGAGAAAACCATGTCTTGGATTTATAGTTATCATGGTAATTCTGCTACATATGTTTTACCTGTTTTAAAATAAACTTTCTCTACTTACAACTCTGTTTTTTTTTTTTTTTTATTGAGATCAACGGGTTTTTTCTGCTTTTATGTAAAACTTCTGCGTTAAGAACAAAAAAAAAAAAAAAAAAAAACACACAGCAAAACTATTATGACGTTTTTTAAAGGTGCAGGATGTTTAAAAATTTTATATTGACTGACAAGCCAAAGTTTTTTTTATTTTCCTACCAATATAAAATAACTGTGGTTAGAAACCAAGTTTTTACTTGGTTATTGCTCTTATTTCACTTCCGAACAAGCTGTCAAACTAATCTAATGCTTTTCCGACACATTTAGTGGGGATGACTTATGAAACCAAAGCAACAGCTTTGATATAAATGCTTATAACTTCAACAAACGTAAGAAGTGGCCAAGAGGGAACAAAGGGCACTCTTATAAACAGTTTTCTACAAAAAGAAATTGAGGTTTTTTGTGGTCCTAAAAGCAAGACATGTTTGAAATTATAAAAAACCAGCTGTAATAAAAACGTTTTCTTACTTGTCAACAAATAAAGTACAAGATAATTATTAAACTTTCTTTGATCAAGTATGTTTTGTACAACATTAAATTAAATTGTAAAATCCTTTGGAGAGCTTTTCTGTATGCCGGTGGTTCACATGAAAGGAAATGTATTAATTTAGTATTCTATAGGAATAAAACTGAAGAAAAACTTACTAGATTATAATATGTAATTTAAGAAAATATTTCCCTTTGCTAAATATTATAATTCTTTTATAAAGAAAATAATCGGTTGAAAAGCTTCGTGGCGAATACTTTATTTGCATGATTATTAATAATTCAATTAGCTTATGATTATACATTTTATTTCTTGTCACTTGGCGATATTTGCAGGATTATTATCGTAAATTACATAATAGTAATAGAAGATAAACAAAAAAAAAAAAAAACAAAAAATAGAAAAAGGTTTTTATTCAATGAATACAGAGATCTCAATGCTAAATAAAATTAAAATTGATTACATTTTTCCAATCTAGTTTGTATTGCATGATTGAATTTATTTCATTGCTCCGATATCTGTTATATATGCTATGTATGTATGTATGTTAGCTAACTTTTAGTGTTATTCTGTTCTGCTTTCCACAAAAAAAAAATACAACCATATATTGCTTTCTGCATTAGGCCCCATTGTCCAACGTAATTAAGACCATATCTTATGTGTATAAGACATGTTACTAGATTAATTTTAAATTTTGTTAACAAAATTAGCAGAAATCAAAAAATAACAAAATTTACAGAAAGTTTAATAATATTGGTTGTATTCTATTACATGTTTGTATAAGAAATTAACTTATCAAGCTTTCACTTTTATACAAAATTTTCAAACAGACCAACCATGTGGATGCGGCTTAAGTTTTCTTTTAGTTGAAAGTATTTGCAGCTTGTTTTTTACCCAAGGATTCATTAAATCAAATTTATGGTTTATGCTGAACACTTTTTCTTTTATTACTTTGCTGTTTAATTGTTTGAAGGTGTGTCTTTAATACTCAACCACAGGTATAAACATTTATTTACTTTACTTTTTTCTAACATGTATGTGTGTCTTATTTAGAATATTTTAATTTATGTTTATTTTTCTACTATATTTTATAACAAATAAACACATACAAGGTGATTTACAACACATCTTTGTAAATAAATTTTTGCTTTATAGTGTTTCTTCGAAGATTTATAGTCTATGGTTGCTTGAACCAAAAATAAAAATCCTTGCAGTATATACAAGAAACAATGATGGCATTTTTATTAGATGTCTAAATTAAGATATAACATATTCGAAGCATCATAATGATTTGTTAGCATAAGAGCGGTGTAAAAAAAGATTTGCAGAATCTTTAAATTTAAATTATTAAAGAGAACTTTGTAAAAAGTATTCCGTACAATATACGAGTTGATCTATAATTTCTTCTTTTTTACTCTGTTTTTATTTTAAAATTGTTTTAACGATGTAATAAAAAAGGGTTTTCAATTACAAATAATAATCATAATATTGGAAGCCTTTTTGTTGTTTTACAGTTGCCGTTTTTTTAACTATTTATTTTACGTTCAAATGCTGTTTTGAAATTAGAGAAAATTTTTAAGAATAGATAAAATTAACAATATGTTAGGACTTGAGGTACTTGTAAGTTGACAACTTTTTCTGTTTATTTTTATTTATTATTTATTTTAGTAGAACTTTTTTTAGGCTACACCCATTTTTTATTGCATTGCTATGTAGCTACGAGACTTTAAAAGTTAATACAAACATAAACCGATTGATTTTTTGTCATAAATCAAACATCAATAAATATGTTAAAGAGAAACAATCACTATGACAGACAAAAGGATTAAGTGTTTTATTTTATAATTCGCTTATATTACGATTTTTTTTATTTTTATTAGAGTCGAATGGAAAATTTGCGATTGAACAGTTGCCTTTCCAATCAGTGTTATTCTAAATAATTTTTATACTAAATCGCAAAAAAATATGTTTTAACAACTAAAATCGCCTTCAAAAATTTACACAACTTAAATTTAAATTTAATATTAGTTATTTTTTTTTTTTTTTTTTTTTTTTTTTTTTTTTTAATTAGGACCAGCACTCAGGGGATGACCCCTACTTATGCAATGCATTGTGCCAGAACTAGGAAATTAGGTTTTGGGATGGGGGATAGAGGGAGTAGTGCTTGTGAACATTTGATTTGAATCCTTGCACATTGAAAGTGGCAGGAAAGACCTCTGCAGGGAGTTTACTCCACATACGAACTGTTCGGCCAAAAAACGAATTCTCTCTGTAATGCGTTGTGCGATTCACTGGCCAATCGACCACAAAGGAATGCGCTCTTGATGCAGATCGCGTTGCGCGTATGAAATTACGGTTTTCAGGAACAAGTTCCCTGATTTCATAAGAGCACATTCCGTTGTAGTAACGATAAAACAGTGAAACACACCCCACATTGCGTCGATGCTCCAGTGAGTCAATAGAGCTGGATACCCTACTGTCACCGATGAGTTTCTTCGCTCTCTCCTGTACGCGGTCGAGTAACTCCAAAATAGACTTTGAAGCACCGGCCCATACATGAGAGTTGTATTCCATTTTCGGTCTGATATAGGTGACATAGATAGTAAGGAGATCAGATGGAGTGAAGTATTTCTTACACCGTTTCAGAAAACCTAGGCACTTGAATGCTTCTTTTGCAATATGAAAAATGTGCTTGTTCCAACGAACATCGCATTGAATTTTCATGCCAAGAACATCGAGAGCTTCTGATTCCTTAATATATGTATCACCCATAATTACAGATGACGTAGCATGTTCAGCAGTACGCCTGTGCGAAAGCACACAGCACTGGGTTTTATTAGCGTTAAACTGAACCCTGTTCGCCAGGCCCCATTCGGAAATTACTAAAAGGTCGCGATTAAGGGTATCGTCCATGTGCTTTCTCACAGCCCCAATTTCCTGAAGGCTTGGTCTACTGCGAAACGAAAATGAATGGCATATGCTACTGTCATCTGCAAAAGAATAAATAGGGTTGGAAGTCTGACGTAGAAGGTCATTAAGAAAAATAAGAAATAGGGTAGGGGAAAGGACGGAACCTTGCGGTACCCCTGAATTTAACTTGAACTCGTTTGATGAGATCCCATCTATAACAACTCGTATAGTGCGATCCCTGAGAAAGCTCGATATAAGTCGAGTGAAGCTATTACCGACACCAAAAGCAATAAGTTTTGATATGAGTGCACCATGCCACACTCTATCAAACGCCTTGGAAATATCTAAAGCCACCACCTTACTTTCGCCGAAATGGTGAATGGATTGACACCATTTTTCCGAAAGGAAGGCCAATAAGTCACCCGTAGAGCGAGCCCTAAGGAAGCCGTACTGCCGGTCACTAAGTAAGCTGTTGGACTCCAGATATTTCACAAGATGAAAATTAAGCATACTTTCCATTACTTTGGAAAGCGCAGAGCAAATTGCGATTGGGCGGTAATTTTCAGGGTTGCTAGCCTCTCCCTTTTTGGGGATTGGTGTTACATTAGCAACCTTCCAACATGATGGGAACTCACCAACATGGTACAAAATGTTGAAAAGTTTTGCTAATGGACGCGCTAACGTCGAAGAGCACTGCTTCAAGACCAGTGCTGGAATTCCATCCGGACCAGGGGACTTATGTATGTTGAGATCCGCTAAAACCTTTTTAACTGCACGTGCTCGAAAGAATATATCTGGCATAGTTACTGATACTCTTTCCAGTGCGGGCAGTGGTTGTTTGCTCTCCGGCAAGTAGGAGTTACTTGCAAAAATTTCAGCCAAGACGTTAGCTTTATCAACCGGGTCGTTAATTATTTGATCATCCTTTAAAAGAGGCGGAATTGAGGAACTAGCATTATCCTTCACTCTTTTAACGAATGACCAAAAGCTCTTGCTACCCCGAGAAGTAGTAAGAACTTTAGCACGAAGGCGCTGCTCGTATAAAGCTTTTTCGCGTCTTAGTAATTTGGCACACGAAGATCTCGCCTTTTTGCGTAGCAAATCAGTTACGGCGTTTTTGTTACACCGCCATATACTGAATGCTTCCTCTCTGGATCTGACTGCATTTTTGCACGTCTGATTAAACCAAGAATTCTTTCTTGGATTAACACGGATTTGCTTAGATGGAATAAAAGTTTTCATTCCAAGCAAAATAATGTTCACAACCATTTCTGCCATGGCATCGACTTTATTGTCCAGAAAACAAAGTTTCCAATTAAAATGCCGAAAAAATTCGTTGAGCTCAGCCCAACGAGCCTTTTCGTACATATATTTTAAACGTTTCGTGGCCATTTTTGAAACGTTATGAAGATTAGCGACCGAAAAGGAGGCGGAAATGGTGCAGTGATCCGAGTTACCGAGAGGCGCAAGAATACTTACCTCATACTTATCAGGGTGTGAGGTAAGGAAAAGGTCGAGAGTATTATGTTGTTGCCCTTCAACACACGAAATATGTGTTGGCTCGTTAATTAATTGCGCGAGGTGGTTGTGCGCGGCGAATAGCTCAACATATTGGCCCTCTAGGGTTGTACGGTTCGAATGGCGAATCCAAGACAAGTTGTGAACATTGAAATCACCAGCAACAACAATTTCACTGTTCGGACAGCTTTCTAGGATTCTCGATATGGAATCGGAAAGGGCATCGAAGCCGGAAATAGATTTATCCCTTCCCGCGTTTGGGCTTCTGTATAAAAACCCGAAATGTAAGAAGTGTGACCAGATTTTGAATTTAACCCAAAGACAGTTAAATTCAGGATCATTTGTGCCTAATGATTGCTGGCACTGGTACACGACTTCATTACGAATGTACATCGCAAGGCCCCTATGTAGACTAAAAAAAGGTAGAAGAGAGTACCCAGGCAAATGAAAATCCTGTGGATCAGCATCCTCAGATACTTGGGTCTCACATAAGGCGAAAATATCAGGCCGATGGAGACAACTGTGTGCATACACAGAGAAGAAATTCGCTCTTAATCCACGTATGTTGCAGAAATCGATTCTAAATCTTCCTGCCATTACAAATACAAAGACTCAAACCTTTTGTTTATTTAATAATACTAACACCCTGTGAAAAACTGATGTTTTTGTGACTATTTAGTGACCAGTGTTATACCTTCGCCACTAACTAGTCAAACAACAGTCACCACAAAGGTGCAAGTAAAATAAAATTACAATTACTATGAAAAAAGAGGAAAAAAACTAGGAAAAAGGAAAGGTACTTTTTTGGTACAATTTGCGTCGCAAAAAGCCATAAAAGCCCTGAGCTGGTCACATGCGACTTGTCGTGCCATCACTGTTATTATTGTATTTTTTTTTTTGTCTTGAATTGATATGTTTTTTCTTTGTTGATTTTATATGTATTGTTGTTGTTAATAATTCTTTGGTTGCTTTTTTCTTTCTTTTTTTGTAACTGTTACAAGAATTTATTGTTTTTGTTTGTTTTCTTATATGTAGGTATGTTGATAATTTTTGGTTTTATGTTTTTGATTTTTAATTTTTGTTATTATTATTATTATTGATCAAATTTCTCTTCTTATTTTTTGTATATATATTTTTTTTATGGCACATTTAATTAAAAAATAAAAAATTGACACTAAATTTAAAAACACAACATAGATTAAAATAACGACGACACAAAAACGCGTGCGGACAGGTCAAATGACAAAACATTCTTGCTTATGCAAAGCTAAAATATCAAAAGATTATTAGCCTTATTTAAGTCCCGATTATAGTTTTTTTTAAAGAATTTTTCTTCAATCAAAGAAGTGCAACAGCAAAAGCAACGACGTTAGATAAACTTTCAAAATTTGCCTCCTGTCGCAGATTGTTAAAGGATTGAAAATTTAAAAAAAAAGATTACCTTAGAGATACCGGATAGTTAGTGTTGCGATGTTTGTAGCTGAAGAAATCGCAATTCGAATGAACTTCAAATTTGGACACATATTGTCTTAAAATCTATTATTTAAAACACGAAAACAAAAAAAATTTTAAGAAAAAAGTGAGCTTCCCACAAGCAGTTAATAATGTTACTTCTAATTTGGTATTAATATAAATTTATTTTACTAAAAATATATTTTTATTTTATTTGTTGGTTGGAAGATTTTAGGATTTTTTAATAGTGTAACAAGTTTGTTGCAATAAATGCCACGACGTAGAAGAAGACAACGCCCTTTTTCAACTTTTTAAAGTGAGCAATGTATATATACATAATAATCAACATAATTTTATTACAATGTTTTGATTAACGAACATTCATAAATTTATATTACAGCATAAGCGCATGATTAATAATAACAATTTATCAATAAGCACGCAAACACAACCACAGAAAATTATTCTTATTTATTTATATAAAGAACTTGTATACCAAATATACATGTTTTCAACACATACATTTAATAAATAAAACAATAAAAAGAAATAATAGTATTCTTTATAATGCTTAATAATGAATTGTAAACTTGGCAGTAGAGATGGGCGATATTTCAGTACCTGTGATTAAATCACTGAGATTAAAAAATCACTAGTCACTACAGTGGCTGAGCTTATTAAGTAACAGTTCCAGTAAGAACGTTGTTTTGTGTTTGCACACATACACACCTACATGTGATTTTACATGTGCAGTGAAATATTAGTACTTTTGACCTTTTACCCATTCATAAGTTAAAGCGGTTTCATTGACGTATGGCTTTTTTCTTGCTTATACTTTTAACAGCAGCTATTCTTTTCACAGATTTTACACATATGTAACAGGAAAGTAAAAAATGTTGTGTGCTTCTTTTATTTGTATATGAGCTTAACGAACTTTATATTTCTGACCAAATTTAATTAAAGCTGCTTTTAATATAGATATCAAAATAAATTTTTCAACATGATAACTGTTTGCTTAAAATACTATTTAATATATTTCCCATATACTTCCTATATAAATATGTAAGTTTACATAAACAAAACTTCAAACGGCGATCACGGCCACTATTAAAATGAACAGTGACTTTAAAACCACGTTCACTGCTATCGACGTTCCTCAAAAATAACGGGATCGCTCATCCATTAGAGCCTTAAGTAAAAAAAAAAAATATTATTAAGAAAAAGAAGCTACAGTTTATCGGTTTTTAAAAGAAAACGACGAATAAACCGCACTTCTAACCTTCCAGATTTTCGGATGGATGATGAAGACACGGGTGGTGTGCCTGTATATTAGATTAGTGGGTGAGATGACTAATACGCCTGTATAGAGGAAAGTAGCAACATAAAAACGGTCTGGTGTAGGCTTAGCAATATTGGTTAAAAGTTTAGTTGGTTATAAAAGGAAGAAGAGAGTTTTTAATTTTCTGAATGTCTAGTTGATTTTAGGCGTTTACTTGCAAAATCTCTTTACAGTCTGAATATTGGATTGCGGATGGCTTCAGGAACTTATTAAAGTACAGGTTTAGTAAACAAGATATCAGCAAAGCAAATTAAGCCTGCGCTACAGAGTAAGAAAACGAAGAAATATAAAAGGAAAAAATTATTCAAATTAATCAGCTTCTTTGCTTTAAAAACTATCCTTTGCTTATGGGCGGTACTTTTACAGAAACAATTTTTTTGTAAGTCATAAGAAAATACGAAATTTTATGTTTTTGACAGTAAAATGTTGTTATATTTTGATTTAATTTTCAGGTTAAATATTTGGAACTGATCAATAGCAAAAATATGCCGTAAAGAGACAAACAATATTTCGAATAGACCATGAGATATAGACTCAATTAGTTCAAGATTTTGGGGTGCATTGTGCTATCAATTAAACGTAGATTTAATAGCGATCAAAAGGGGTGTTGCTTGTTTTTTATTTCGTTAAAAAATTTACTTAACTTCTTAGCCTTAAAAATGTATTAAAAAAAGGAAAAAAATATCCTTTCTCATTAAATTTTGCCATTTCATTATTTTTGTTCATTTTTTGTTTAATAACTGAGCACTAACCTTTTTCAAAATTAATGCATCAATTCTATACTTGTCCATCTTACTGCTTGATTATTTATAACGGTAAATAAAACTGAATTTAAATTAATATTTAATTTGATGTTGATGCTGCTAGTTCGCATCGAATATTTTTTATCATAAATTTAAATATTTTACTTGTGCATTGGTTACGCCTCGTTCATTTTCATATAAATTAAAATATCTTATTTATCAGACAAAAATTAAGAAAACAAAAATATCTTCGAATTTCCAATTATTCTCGTCTTAGTGAAAGCTCTGTACCCAATTAAATGTTTTTATTTTTTGTATTAAAGAGGATATGCAGTATTATGTTTTGCATATATTTACTTTTCCTCTTATTTACTGTTAATAAAAGCACAATAAAGCTTGCTACACTTTGCAAATTTTTGGCATAACTTGACCACGTTATGTACAAGATTGCAAGGTGTGTAAGATTAAGGTATGAACTTGAGAATTGGTTGTAGAAAAGATAAAAACTTGTTTTTTTTAGCTAGTTGTACATATTATTTTCTTCGTAAATGAATATGTCGCACCAAAATATTTGTTCTTCGTGTTGTATGTTTCTCAGTATCTAGTAGTAGAGAAGCTAAGGTGGATGTTGCGTATAGTTGCTGAAATTAATCCATAATAATCATACGTTAGGCCGTTCAAGGCTATACGTAACAAAAGTACAGAGAATGTTTTAACACTAGAGGATATAAGAACGTAAGTCGCGGCTTAGCTGATACATCCCAAATCAGTCGAATACGTTACCACTTTAAGGTATTTTTTATTAATTAAGTATAAATTAAACTGTTATAAAACTAAATTCTCCCGTTAAATAATATCTAACTGTACGTTCTTGCAATAGTAAAACATTTGTTAAAAGCAAAACAAAACAGAAAGAATACACAAATTAAAATATAATGAGCACAGCTTTTTGTACATATTTTGCAACATAAATTTCTAATGATAGAGTTTGGTTTTCTTAAACAGACAAAGATATTTACAAGTGATAAACTAACAATGACGAATTTGTCTGCCTTAAGATCAGTTCTAATTAATGCTGGGAATAATTATCTTCAACAATAAAATGTCATTAAAAAATCATTATTTTAAAAATTCTTTTAAATAGGAATTCGTAAAATAAAAATAAGCTTGTTTGAAAAATTAATTTGTAACTCTTAATTGTCAATTTGATGAAATGGTGAAATGAAACAATTCTTATAAAATTCTTATTTAAATAAGAAATCATTTCTTTGTATAAATTTTATAATCAGAAGAGTTCTATGAATTTTAAGAGATTTCAAATGAAAACGAGAGGAAATATAAGAAGGATATTGCTATGGAAAAAGAGTTTTTAAAAAGACTATTTAACTTCAAATTTCATCCTTCAAAGTCTTACTGAAAAGGAAAAAATGAGCCGATTTATTGTCATCTCAAGAAAAATTACATTGAAGTCATAGTTTAGTTATGAAAAATATAAATATAAACTAACCTATCGTGTAGCTCTATGGCCAAGTCCTAGTCAAGTTATGTCAGGCACTATCCAATTCGAAGAGGAGTCATAGCCAAAGTCAAGAAGTGGTTTTGCTTCAATTAACCTTAAGTAAAAAACTAGTGAATACACAGAGAAAAGAAATTCGTTGTTTGAACCGAATCCGTTGGCAATTGAATTTTGTCGGTTGTGTGTATTAAATTGAATCCGGTTGTAATAACTGAATATGTATGAAACTCACAACTATTTTTTTAATTGATTCTTGAGTGACTATAGAATATTATTGTGAATTAAATAAAACAATATAATTTTTTAATATTTATTTTTAATTAAAAAATAAATTACAGGAATAAGATTTCACCCTATAACTTTCATGACTCAAACCATTTCTTATCAACTACTCCTTCTTTTATATCATAATTCTTCTTTTCCACATAGTTTTTGCAACTTTCCGTTTCATACTGCACGTTTTGACTCTATGAAGCCATTTGAAAATAATTTTTATTTACATATGGCTTTGTGGGATAATTTTGAACTTACCACTACCCAATATTGGAAAGCTTTTCACCACTTTTAAAAATCTTTGCACTTTTACGAGTAAAATGAAGTATTATTGATTTTTAGTATAATGTGTACAAATTTCATTTGTAATGCGTCAAAAAATTTTCTATTTTAGAAGATACAATTGATTTTTATAATTCTAACTACCAAAATTTGGTTTTTAGTAGTAATGTGCTGAATAGGTTTAGTTGCATCTTCCATTTAATAGAATAGATTTTAGTAAAGATACACATCGGTCGGGATAATCGCAAAATTCTGCACTTTTTTTGCACATTCTCAAAAAATTAAACTAACTCAAGAGCTTAGTAAGCAGTAGCGAAATGGCCATCGATACGTGCTTTTACATCCAATAATCAATAGCGGGAAAAAAGCACGATAAATTTTTAAGTTTAATAAATTTAGTTTTATATTTCCTTGTTTTGAATTTTATATGTAATTTTGTTTCGTACACATACTGAAAATAAAGTACACTCAAACTTTTAAGTCTTTCATGTACGTTTTTAACCGTACACGTACACAACGAATGGCTACAGTTGTACATTCACGTACGTGTACGCAATTAAATATTTTACTAAAAAATATTCGTAGATGTGTACGGAAAATTTAAAAATTTAGAGACACATATTACTGATATGAAAAGAAAAATACGTGCGAGTTAATTTTAGTTGTCTATTTTCGGTTTATGTACGAGAGATTTTTACAGTGACTGTAATTTTTTGAACTCTGGTTATTAGCAATAGTGTAGTAGTCATGCTTAACAATTAAACATCTTTTTATTAACGCTTTCAAGGTTCAATTGTCTAAGGAGCGGAAGCCCACTGAACTACGAATGATTGGTTAAACAGACAGCAGTAACTGTTGATATTAATTGGCCGCCACACATAAGAGTTACAGATTCTTATGTCACGATACAAATTTTTAAGAAAGCTTTTTGTTTTATTTTCAATTAGCTGTGAGTGTTTTCGTTGTACCACCCTTTATTACTTTCTAATAGATCAACTCAATCAACTCCATTCCATTAATATTACGTGAGAAAAAGAAAGTGAATGTTAAGACTTTAGAAAGCGAAATAAGAAGTATCATACACTAAGATAAATTTTACTCAAGCAAATTGTTACTTTTCTAATCGAAAAAAGTGAGATTAATTAAAGTATTATAACACATAGAATTGGTTGTGCTTTAAAAAAATATGGAAATATAATATAATTTGTTATTTACCAATTTAGTAAAAAAAATTATCAGTTCCCTTATAAATTTGTCCACACAGTCAGAAGCCCTTAAGATTTATACATTTTTCTTTTTCAAAAATAAAATTTCACGTATTAAAAGGTTTTATAGATATTTTTCTGTTTAGTTTCTACATAATTTTAACTATTTACTGTTTCAGTTTATTACAATATTTTAATAACCTGAAACAGTAAATTTTCTATTTATCATTCAAACGTTACAGGGACACATGTATCATCAATCTGTTAAAAGACATCATCATGTCAGCAGACTCCTTATCGAAACAAGCTAAAAAGAAATGTCTATAAATTTTCACAACAATTTCTTAAAAAGTTTACGAAAACATGTCACTTTTTTTCTGAAACAAATTTGAAATAATAGTGTTACATCCAAACTTTACTCAATTTAAAAAGTTTTTTTTACTTTTTGTAACGAAATGTTGTTAATGTTGTCCACTGTTGTGTGATGCATGAAATAAACATTGAAAGAAAAAAAAATATCTTTTTCTGGGTGTAAACAATTTCATACAAATTAAACAATTATATGTCTTTGCAGTTGCTCATGGTGCCTATCCCTAATTTCCTAGATTCTTAAGCCTTAACCTTAATTAAATTCAGTTATGGTCCAGAAAATTAATCTGTAATTAAAGATTTAAAAAAAAAATTATAAAAAAAATTTTCAATGGTTTCTTTGTTTCTTATTCGCATAAACTTTCCTGCTGGCTAAAAATTATACATATATATATATATATATATATATATATATATATATATATATATATATATATAAGTATATTTATATACATAAAATATTTTTTGAGAATTTGATGATCGATGTGGAATATTGCTAAACTTCTTATCTGCCTGTGTTCGCATTACGTAAAAACTACGGGATTAATTTGAGTAAAACTTTGGTTCAAACATAGACTAAGAATATGTCATTTCGTTGAGAAAATAGAGATAAAAATGTGAACGCTACCAATTTTACCCGTATAATGGTTATAAAACATTTGCCAGTTATTTTTGTAGATAGAAAATTTTAAAGACTGTTTAAAGAATTTTGTACATTTCTCTAAATTTGAATTTTAAGAAAATAAGAAATGACAAACTGACGAAGTTGTGGGCACTGCTAGTATAGAAAAATTTAAGCGTAGACTTATCTGTAATCTTAGAAACCGCACACTTATTGACAATGTTATTTTTTTTAGATAAATCCCCATGGGGTTGGTAAATATCCCTTTTTTTCTACTATTCTTGCTCTCTTTAAATAGTACCTAAATGTTAAAGCTTAAACACACACTGAGACAGTGATCCCACTAAGACATTGACTCCATAAATTATGTTTATACACATGGCAAGCGATTAAGCAATATCCAGCTGCCCGTTCTTCTGTCTTTTATCAGGCTCAAATAAGTTTTGCCATATTTGAATATCAGCTGCAATATATGTATAATCACTGTTCTCCCCTACTTAGTTTTGAAAGAGGTGCTATTGAAATTTAGCAACATCAGTCCATAAATGATGGAGTCAAGTACAAAAACAGACGGGTAGCTCTACATTCCTTACACATTCTAGACTTATTTCTTATTGTTGTTTTTCGCTTGGCTTTATTAAAAACTGAAATTTCAGAAAAAACTCTGAAATTTCGATTTTCCACTTACCACTTGACCATCTTATTTTCACAAGAATATTAAAATATGCTAAAGAATTGTGCTTACAATAAACAAATTAAAAATTTTATTAAGAACTAAATATTAAACAAAATTAAAACTTAACAATTCTGCAAGAGACTAGAATTTCATAAAAATATTTATTTCAACGAAGTATCACCAAAAATTTTTTCCAAAAATTGTATTCGAAATAAAAATTTTATATTTTATTCAAACCAAAAATGCTCAAGAAAATTAATTAAAACTATCAACAACTAAATAGTTTTCCAACAAAGAAAAAAAAATCCACAGGAACTCTTTCTTATTTTTAATTAAAATTATATATAAACGTTTGTTATTATCAGAATTTCTGTACCGCAAAAGTTTCGTTAATTTTTAGCAATGATGAGAGAGAGGACTTTATTTTTTTTTTTTTTTTTTGCATTATTTTTTTTTTAGAAAATGTTGTTTATTGTCGCTTAAGTTCCATAAATGTGTTGGTGGAAAATGCGATGTGTTGTATAAGGTTGTATTGTCATAATTTCACTCATTGTACGTCATGTTTTGAATTTTTCCAACTTCCTTCAAGTACATACTTGTAGTAGTTTTAAATGTGATATGTCCGCTAGGTGATTACAGCTACAGTAAAGGCAAAACTAAATAACCAAATTATTATAGCTAAGAAATCCAATTTAGTATTATTTTTCTAGCTTATTTTTAAGCCATTTTAAGCCATTTTTAGCCATTTTAAGCCATTTCAAAATTATATATTAGGGTTGGCGAAACTCCTTAATAATTGGAACCAATTTTAAAAATTTTTATATTTTCGCGAACCGCATTTAAACACATATTTAAAAAGTTTCCAAAATAAATAATGCACTTTTGTTTACAAAAATTATATTTATTGAAAATATTTAAATAAAATAGACGAAAGTTTCAAGATATTTTTTTAATCTTTAAGCAAACTATTTAACTCAGTTTAGGAAAGACATTAATTACCGTAAGTGAAAGTCTTTTAACTTTAAAATTTAAAATAAAAAAAAATTAAATAATTGAAAAATAAAATATCGTTATATATTTGTTTCTACTGTACTTTTACCTTCAAAAATGATTCTTTTACATGCGGCAGTTGCTAAAATTATTTCTAGAATATGATTTTATAAGTTTAATATTTACGAAACTATTTTAACGCACACATTAATACAAGAGGCGGTAGTCTTGATATCATTTTTTTCTTTTTTATGTTCTGAAAAACATGTAAGGATTTTGTTATTTTGTCGACATTATCATTATCGTTGATGTTAAATAACAAATTTGAAACTTGCAGTCATTTTATATTGTCAGAAGTTTGTAGGTATTTAATTTTAATGATGGCTCAAACTAAAGTGCAATTACGTTAAATGAGATTTTGATGGCCTAAGTTGTGGACGTTATTAATGTCTATAAAAAATAAAAAAGAAAATAATAAATAGCGAAGCGGATAATTAACCATAACCAAGAAAGACCATAACCATAACTAAGAAAGATCTAAGCTATGCTTCTTAAACAGTCTTCAAAAAGCAAATATTTGAAACTTTTTAGGTAAAATATAAATATCTCATGATATTCTCGTCAAATATAAAAAGACTAAAAATGAAATGTATTACTGCGGCGAAAGCATATCCATATGTCCCTTTACTTGTGCTTATATAGCTCATCATTGAATTCTACTCTAATTTTTTATTCAAAACTAAAGTCTTTTATCAAATACAAAATTGTTTAAATGAAAACTATTTTGAATTAACAGACCAAAGAGACGATAAAAACTCATAGCATCATGAAATATTTAAATATATATGTAGAAATCAAGCATAATTGAAGTAAATTAACATAAAAATGATTACAAATAAAAGAAGAAATAAAACCTTACGGTTGCGGCGCCGGATTTTGCATCTCAGAGAATTTTGCGAATTTTGCGACGGAAGCGGATTTTATAAACATATTTCACTTTTTGTTTACCAGTTTTTTGTTTGTTTTTATTGAATAATATTTAAAACAATTTTGTACCATGTAAATGTTTTTTCACAGGAATCCATATATGTTTTATCTGTTTTTAAATGACTTTTTACGTTTCTTTTTTCTTCTTTTTTTCTTTTGCGATCTCGAGAGAAAACGCAATTAAATTAAAATATGTTCTTAATTTGTGCGGATTCGTTGACGTTTTCTATTTTCAAAACTTAACATAAAAAAAAAACAAACACATCCGCAACCGTGATGCATTTCCATTGCATGCTTTAGGGCGTTGAATCTGCATCCAATACTATAGTGCAACAAGAATTAATGTTACTTTCTTTGCAATGAGATAGAAAAGTAAACAGGGGCGGTGAATTTACAGCGCAATTAGACGTTATATTTATGTTTATAACAGGTTGAATTCAGAAAAAAATAGAAAAATATAAATTGTTATTAAAGACTTATTGTCAAGCAGTCAAAAAGAAGATAATAAAAAGAAGTTGTTCAAACAAAAAAAAAAAAAAAAAAAAAAAAAAAAAAAACTGTTGTCGTATTAAATATAATAATAAGCATAAGGCTCTTGAATTCAAAAATATGTATTATTTTGATAATGTAAAAAACAAAATTTAAATAAAAATACATATGTGCATAATTATTTTTTTCCTAAATTATTTTATTTTTATTTTATGTTAGCTTCAACTTCCAATTTTTTAATAACTAAACATTCGAAATATAGAAAAAAAAAAAATAATTTATATTGAAATAGGCTTTGATAATTATTTAACAAAACTAAACAAAAAAACTAGAACATAATAATACATTTAAATAAATTATCGTAAAAGCACTAAGACCGAAAAAAAATAACCTTAGTTTTGATTATAATGTTAATTGATTAAGCTTGAAGTAAATACAAAAATGTAATATTATGTAAGTATTTTATTGTTTAGAATATAAATCTGTATAAATAATAGAGAAGACACTTTTTTGTATAATTTAAGCTCACATTATACAATTGCAGGTGTTCAGACCCTTTATTTTATTTTAATCGATTCAGTATTTTTACGTACGTACGTGCGTATTTAATTCAAATTTAACATGCATACCACGTCCAAAATATTGGTGAAAGAGTGGCTGAAAACCCTTTTTTCATGTTTGCCGATTTGGATTATTTTTTGGTATATTGTTGCCAGATATCTGAAAAATATGACTCCATAATTTTCGGCTGATTTATTTATTATTTTTTTTTTGGACAGACGCTTTCGTAGCTCATATAAATACGATTGTTTAAAACCGCATGCAAATTTAGTGTACATTCAATCTTTTGGTACAACCACAGTAAACTTATTATTTGACATTATGGTATATTTTCGTAAATAACAATTGTCATAGATGGGACTTGCATTAAAAAAGTTAGAAAAAGTGCCATATAAATAATTTCGTAAAACATAAAATAAAATTCATCAAAATATCTATGCCTATCAATTTCAGTGGGTGGCATCTTTCTAGCGCTGAAGAGCCCTGTTCAACGAAAGATTACAGCTTGAAGTCTCAGCTGTGACGCAGTGAAGCAAGGTATGGGCACAAGAAACGGTGGCAATACGGCAAAAAAGTTTTTCCAAAACTGCAGGCGTAATAAGCATAGAAGAATAGTTAATATATAGATTTAAGAGTATCTTGGCCGCAATAAATTGTAATGCAACGATCGACATCAAAAAATTTTATATATATTGCATGGATACTGCCAAGGTGTTTGTTGATCTCCATGACTGGTACTACATGCCTGTAGCTGTAGATACGATTCTTTTATAAGGTAAAAAATTGTAGCAGAAGCTATTCTGCCAAAAAGGTATGTCTCTATTTAAAGGGCTTTATTCAATGATTTAAATTTTATTATTTATATTTTAATTGACTATTTGTATTGAGTATGCTGACCGAGGAAGCTCAGCAAGCGAGGAATAAAGGCTTTAGAGTCCATAGATCACATCATTCGCAAAGAATTGGACGAGCCACTAACAAAACGGTAATTCGCCATGTTATAACTATAATTTTAAATTAAAACAATTAAAATTGGAGCCCTACAGAACAAACTGGAAAGTCAATTTAATTAGTAAAATGCTAAAGCCAATTAAAAAAGTCTCAATAACTTAAATTTTAAATTAAACCGTTTTTGCTTTAAAAAACTACTGCAAGAACTAAAGCACAGCAAAATAAAAAAGGTAATTTACCTATCCAATGATGTGCAATTTTTACACCTATTGCATTAAAAAATTATTACCTAAATAAAAAAAATTTTTTTGACAAGTTATAGTATTAGCTTTCTAAGTCTGTTTTTCAACTTATGACATCTTGTATTTAAGGAAATACTACAGGTGTAAAACCAAAATTTTCAAAGCTAAAAACTTTGTATTTTAAATTTAAAAGTCGATTTTTTATTAAGTTATAAAGAATGCCATGCAAATTATACGTTTTTCCTTCATCTATTTATGTAGATTACTAGAATCTTTGTTTTTTAAATCGGTTTAGTTTTAATAAATTCAAAAGCTCTAAAAACTTTTTCAAATTAGAGTTTGTATATTTTGACGCGCTGTGGTACTATTCTGTACTCAAACAGGGTGTATCCAAATGCAGTAGACGAAAAGATTATATCCGCCTCTAAAAATCTAAGTTTGTTTCATAAAAATCGGGTCAATTGTTTAGAAGTTCCAGACTTTTATTCTATTTTTTTATCTTACGCCATTGTGCGTTGCAATAAACACAGTTTTAAATATGTGTTTACTGCTGAATAAAAAATATGCGATTTCAGTACATACAAATATACATTTAATAATAAAGTTCATCTCATTTTAAAAGTATGAGGGATAGAAAAACACTTGTTTTTCTTTTTTTTTCTTTGACATAATTAATGTTGTCATAAAATTCAAATTAAACGTTAGTTAAGAATTTTTTGTTTTTATCTTTATTCAATTAAATTACTTACTGAAAACTTAATTAAAAATCTGTTAATAATCTTTTCTGTGTATCCGAAAATTATAAAATGAAAATAGACCTTAAGTGCCAAGGTCAAAACTCCAAAACCACCTAAATCGCATGATTTATTCTAAAAAGTGTCGAAAATGTTTTTTTAATGGCGAATTTATTTATTTTTGTCGAAACTTTATATGCCAAGCACCATTTACAAAAAAATTTTATTTCTTTTACATATGGAATTTGACATTTAGGGTTTCAGCGAGAATTAATGAATTGGACATCGCGACCATTCGGTAATTGATTCATCTTGGTTTTGACTTTACAACACTCTGTTGCGTCTGGGATATTGATGTTTAACTTCGTGATATCTGTGCACAGTGTGTTTTTCATCGTAAAATATGACATTAAAAAAATAAAATGAAAGAAGTTCTTCTTTTACTGAGAAAATGTTAGCGTGACGTCACAAATTCGAAAAACTTCGAAGTGCTTTTCATAGCATTAGTGGATCTAAGGTCCGTGGAAATGTAGTATCACTAATAAAATTATGCCTTATGTCTTTCACATTATTGTGCTTCGTGCAGAGAGTTCTTGAGTTACGTATCATTAAACAAAGAGTTTCTGTTCATTTCAAAATATTTGTTCGCAATTTAGAAACAAACCCTTTAAAAAATTTTTTAAAAACTTTAATATGGAAATATAAGTATATAAAATATCAGAATCTGTTTTCTATGAGGTTTTAATGCCGGAAAGGTGCTCCTGTGAAGTGTTGTAGATGTTAATAGAAAAATAACACTAATACTAATAGAAGTACTAACAGAAAATAAAATAAATTTTATTTATTTTTCTTCTAATTCTTAATTCTACGATTGTGCAATATATAATTGAAAGATAAAATGCATTTATCTAGTTTTTGTCATTGAGGCACGAAGCAGTTAGAACAGAAAAAATAGAATATTAATTTTCATATTTAAATTAAAATATTACTTAGTTAATAAGTGTTCTATTTTTGTAGCATAAAACTTATTGAGAATGGTTGCGCGATTAATAAAAATATGTGTCTTAATCACTTACTAAATATGTTAGCTTTTAAATATAAAAATAAAATATAACAATTACTGTTACAATTCTATTTAAATGATTTTTTTTAAGTGCATGCATATTTTTATCAATCCACAATTTAAGAAGTCTAACTAAAGACATGTAAAACTAAGATCGCGTTCATAGGTCAAATATTTGACCAAAATAGCACAACCACTATTTTCACAATTGTTTATTCAATCTTTACTGACACGTATCATTACGAATGATAATTTTTTATATTATACGAGGGCTGCTCTATATATTTCTGGCCTAATAGTGAAAATGCGAATATTTATAATCAAAAATGGTTTTATTGTTTTTCAAAGTATTCTCCAGCATGATTTATACACTTTTGCATGCGCTCAAACCAGTTGTCGAAGCACTTTTTTCACTCCGATTGAGACACCTCTAAAACATGGTTTTTGAACACTTCAACAGCGCCTTCTGGTGACGAAAATCGTTGACCACGCATTTTTTTCTTAATATGCGGACACAAGAAGAAGTCATTAGGTGCCAAGTCAGTGCTGTACGGCAGATAACTCATTAATTCGACGTTTTGGCCGGTCAAAACCGCTCTGGTTTGAGCTGATGTGTAAGAGCTCGCATTGTCATGATGAACAATGATTCGTCTTCTCTTGTTGGTTTTTTGAATTTCTCCGATGATTTCAGGCAAACAAATTGTACTGCACAACTCAGAAGTGACCGTCCTACGTTGCTCAAGCGGAACAGTCGCCACATGACCAGTTTTGCTGAAGAAACAGGCGACCATTTGCTTCGAAGTGCTTCTTCCACAAACAACTTTCGTTGGATTTTGCTTGTCTTTGAAGACCCACACTGTCGACTGTTGTTTCGTTTCGGGCTCATACGCATAGATCCATGATTCGTCACCTGTGACGATCTTATAAACGTCTTTTGAAGTACCGCAATCGTATTTTTGCAACATTTCTTTGCATCAATCGACACGAGCCTTTTTTTGAGCGACTTTCAAATTGTGCGGGATCCAACGAGAACAAGCCTTTTCTAAGGATGTCTCTATCTCTCGGTGTGTCGCATGTCGATTTTGCATTATGAGTTCACGCACGGCATCAATGTTGTCTGGCACAACAGCCGTTTTTGGACGACCTTCACGGAATTCGTCTTTGAGTGAGCTTCGGCCACGATTAAATTCATTATACCACTTTTTCACAGTGCTATAAGATAGTGCTTCATCACCATACAAAGATTTAAGTTCATCAATGCACTCTTGTCGTGATAATCCACGTCGAAAGTTGTGAAAAATGATGGCACGAAAATGTTCACGAGTTAATTCCATTTTTTTTCCTATATTAATTTTTTCAAGTCACTGTAAACAACACAAATAATGGTCGTACGTCAAAACGTTTTGAGTACGATTATGCTTAAAAATGACGAACTTTCCAATGGAAATGTCAGATTGCACTTGGCAGCACTCAGTGTTGCAAGGCCAGAAATATATATAGCAGCCCTCGTAATAAGATATCACATTAATATCTCTTATATTGAGTACGATATCATAGTTCCTAATAAGTATTTGAGAAGAACAAATATTTTTTTCTATTATAATCTGAACGTATCAAAAACAAGATTAAAAGTTGGCATAAAGTAAGGTATTTCTTCAGCATACAGAGTCATTTAAAGCTACAAAAACTTGCTTTGAGAAAATTTGAAAAAAGGCTTCTAATAAATAAAACAAACCAGAGCTAAAAAAATTAATTTTAGGTTAAAATATTGATATTTTTTGTAGGCCGTCTTATTCCCCTTGATCTTAACACAAGTGACCAATTGTATTGAAAAATAGAAAATTATTATTGAACTATTTGAAGTCACCTCAAAAAAATATCGCTTTTTGAAGTTATTGCAAGGATTGGAGAACAAGCCATTATTAAAATGTTGAAATCATTATAAATAATTAATAACACTTGTTTGCATCCAAATGTTTAAAGTTCCTATTGCATTTTTCTAGAATTATTAGGACATGCCAAACCTGAGATTAAAAAATTGTATTATGGCCACTATCCAAATAAAAATACATATATGTTTTTTATATTTACTTTTATTTCAAGCGCCATCTAGAGATAATGGCTGATTCCTTAAAATAAGTTATATTATACAACAAATGCTTCTTAATTTCGCGTCGAATCATTGCAAATTTGTTGCAACCAGATAAAAGATAACTAAGTCGTAGTGAATTGAATTTGAATTTTTATAAAGTTTTTAACATTTTCGCGGATTGCTGTTATCATTTCTAAGGGTTTTTTTTAACAAGTAAGAACAACATCTAAAGTTTTATTTTTTCATAATTATTCTAATTGGCTTTGAAGAATCCTTAGATATATTAATATTGTATAAAAACTAAGCCACAGTTAAGCTTTATCCTTGGAATCTTTTGTTCAAATAAAACACCGAAACCTTTGGAGTTTATTAATAATACAAGGACGTCACAGCATTTAGTAGCAACTAGTTAAACAACAAAAAAAAGAACTTTTAAACATTAATTTGTTCTTCTACTGTGCCTTGTAATAAATTCACTTCTTGTTCGTTGTAACGTAAAATATCAAAGCAAATACACATATTTTCAAAATTTTCAAAAACATTTGCCGCAATATGATATGATGTTTTTTTGTAATATGTAAAATAGATTTTTCTTACAGCTCTCATATATAACCAAAAATTAATGTGCTTTTACTAATTCCATTTCAGTTTTAAGATCAAAACTCAAATGATTGACAATTTTTATATATCACATGTAAGAACTATAGAAACAAGATTTTTTAAAAATGCTGTCATTTACATATTGTTGTAAGAAAAAAGACATAAAATCTTGAATAATTAAACTCCATTTTAGTATTTTTAATCCTATGATATAATTAGAAACAAAGAAATTTTGTAAAAATTGTAACATACGTTCATATATGGACACATACTTATGTAGATAAATCTATTAATCAACCATGGTCTTTTCAAAGTAAAATCGAAGGATTAAAATAAAAAATACATATATTCAAAATGTGTTGAAGGTAAACAATTAAATTTGAATTAATTTTCGAGCAATAGGCCTTTTATTTTTTATATACGTTTTCGATATTTCGCTACTCCGTTGTGTAGCATCATCAGGAAAATAAAAATATTGATATTTCATCAATAAAATTCTTTTTAACTTTTACTTTTGTAGTGGGTTGTTCCGGAACGACTTAAAAGGAACAGTTTGACTTTCACTAAGTTGGCTTACTCATCTCGCATCGTTCTGAACAAATGTAATCAAAAAGTAAAAATTATATTTATTGTGTTAAAAGAAGAATTTGAATATTTCAATTTCGAATGAAATACAGTTAGTAAAAATTGCATTCAATGATTTTTTGTTGTTTTAAAGATCTGTTTCATAAATTCTTTTATGTAAATAAAATATTTTAGATACTCGTTGTTCTTTTACGGCTTAAAGTAAAAAAAAAGAAACGATGACCGAAAGCAAGGACTTAGTTCAATAAATCTTTCGGTCTGGATAGATCAATTAATTAAACGGAGCGAGTTTACCTACCTCTAATTTTACCCAATCTTTGGAAAATCGGAACTGTTATATATATATTATAGAATATCAACTTATTTATTAAACTTTGCTTTCTGTGTTCTAAAAATGGCTATGTAGATTTTAATAGAAGTATGTAGAATAGTATCCAAACAAAAAAACTTTAAAAGTGGCATTTTGTTATTCTTGCATTAGCCTCTACAGGCATGTAAAGCTGAGAGAAGCTCTTTTAAAAGAGTTGTTCTCGTTAAAAGAAAATAAAATAAAAAATCCTTGATTCAGAATGACTGCGTAACAAAAAAGATTTTAAATCCTTTTGTTTTAATTTTAAACCCCACACTTTTGCTTTTAAAATTATTTTTTTTAATTTTTTTTTACCATATTGGCAAATTTTCAGTACATTTTAAGCGAGTTTCAAAGAAAGTGTAAATCTACCGATAATAATGTTTGTATACAGGCTCCTTTGTAAACTTATATATTTTTGTTTTTATTTACGAAATGTTTAACTTTTGCAAAACAATTATTTGTTGTATATAAAGGCATTGTATTGCGAGTATCGTATTCACTTATTTGCAGGAGTTTTTATAGTGCAAATAATATACACATTGACAACAAAACTTCACAATAAACAACGAAATGTTTTCTGATACTCCTTTTTATTTCTTGGTTTGCATACAATTCTTTTTACTTCAGTAAAAAACTTTTTATGAAATCAACGCAAATAAAGCATATAAAATTGCGAGCAAATATCAAGTTGAACATAAGAAATGGTAAAATCGAATTTCAATACACAACTTAATGAGAACGAATTGTTGCCATAAGTAAACTCATTCGTTTAGTTTGTTATGCACAAAGAAAATCGGTTGTCGGAACTTACTTTATCATTCACACTCTTCTAATTTAATTTTTATAAAATTCGTTGACTTTTAGGGTTCACTTTCTAAAATCGACAACAAATGGCTTGACTACATGAGGACGTTATCTATCTTCTGTATAAAAAATTTATCTGTGTTTGTTTCTGTTTACCCTTAATCAGGCCGAACTAAAAGAATTACTTTTCGTAATTCTTAACTTGGCTTAATAACAACCCAGAAATTATAAGGCATTTATTTTTAAACGGACGGAGGAAATTTAAAAATTTGGGTAGGAACCAACTTAGTGAAGTAAGTAACTCCAATGAAAAAAAAAAAAATATTGGATGACAAGGAATTAAAATTAAGAAAAAGAATTAAAAAAATATTAATAATTAAGATCTCCTCAAAAGCCTTTAAATGATACTCGTAGTGATATCTTAAAAAACACTGTACACGTTTGAACTTTTAGACGAAAGTTCAGAGTTCTTTTACTCGAAAAATATAGGCGGCCGAGCGCCAACTCTTTCAATTATTGTTTTTTTTTCTAGTTTTTGAATTATCTATCTCCTATATATATATATATATATATATATATATTTTTTTTTTTTTTTTTTTTTTTTATTGGAGTTACTTATTTGTTCCAAATAGTGTGCCGATTTTGCCAGTTGCCTCGAAGGGCAACGTCCGATCTTAATAACTTTTAATAGCAAAATTTTTAAAATTATGTTTCAAAGATTGGCTTCTTTAAATTCTTCCTAGCTTTGCCTTGGCAAAGTTGATTTCAACACTAAAACGGATGGACAGACGGACATCGCTTAATCCTCTTGACTATGTTTAAGGACTTAGAATATATACATATACGTTATGGAGTCGGATATATTGTAGAATGATATATTTCTTATACCCCTTTTCCACCTGAAATGAAGGATAACGCTGCTGACTGTTATTTTCTTTTATGTATTTTTTTATAGCAGAAATAATTAAATTTTATTTTATCTTACACTCCTTGTACCGAGTTTTTTGCAATGAGTTCTTTTGTCGTTATCTCTTTTGTTATTTCAGTTGCTTTAACTTTATTATTATTTTATTGCTGTTGCTGTATTATGGCAAATTTGTTTGCATATCAACTAAATAAACAACACGACGGCGTTGTGATCTACGTTGACTCTGTAAACACCTGCGCTTGAAGGCTTTAGTTAACACAAAAAGGAAATACAGAACACAAAACAAGCATTTAATCAAGGAATATATTGGGGAAGTTGAAAGATTGCAAAATAGAAAACAACTAGTTAATATGTAGGTACGTGTGTATGAATATGCAATTTATAATTTGAACATATATTTTTATTGTAGACTAACAGTGCCTACGATGTCGTCCGCGTGACATTTATAATTTTCTTACAATTTTTTTACATGTGCTATAACTTATCAGTTATGCATGTTAAACCAATATAGCACAACAGTTATAACAAACAAGATATTTATTAAAAAAAACTATTAATATAATATATGGATAATATTGCTATACTTAATTTTTTTTCTTGCTAATAATAAATGCCCAATTAAGTTTTCTAGGAACTTGTTTTAAGAAACAAAACTCATTTATTGCTCAAACCTTGAATTGTATACTTTTTTATACCCTTCACCACAAAAATTGGAAAAAGTGTATATCTTAGTTTGCCATTCCAATTGTAATTTCAATAATATCTATTTCCGATTCAGTAACGTCCGTTTGTCCGTTGTGTTAGTGGTGAAACCAACTTTGTATACGCCAATAGATCAATAGTGTCGAAGAGGTACTATTGAAAATTAGGAAGATCGGTCCATAACACCACACCTACCTCTTATTTTCCCATATCACTTGGAACAATGAAGTAAATCTTATAAAAAAAAAAAACAAATAAATGGAGCGAATGAGAATTCAAAAATAGAACAAAGCAACAAGTGAAAGTGGCTCTTGCCCATATCTATCGAGTTATGAGCCTCTGAAAAAAGTTCGATAGTCAATATGACCAATATTGGTTATAAATTAAAAGCTTCCGAAGAAAACTTAACCCATTAAGAACTGATGACATTTTCATGTAAACTTATATTTATTTATTTATTTATTCCATTAAGATAATACAAAGCCTCCTTAGGCCAATAATCTATATTATCAAAACAATGAATCCTGAGAAAAGAATCCAATTAAGTATCATTAAAAACGTTATAAAATTATTAAAAATAAAAATACAATATAACAATAAAAATATAAGTTCTCTGTTAAATGATTTAAAAAAAATTACTATCTGTTAATTCCGTGCTAAATTTTTTTCTTACTTTTTTATTTACTGTCACTGCATTATTATTTTTTTTTTTTATATATAGAAGCTTCTTCACTAGATTTATATAGCCCTCTTACTTGTTTTTACTTAATAACACACCTGAAGCTATTAAACAAACTTTTAAATATAACCATAAAGATTTTACTTACAACTCAAAAATACTTAAAATGTACTACCTATATCCGGTCAAAACGAAGACTTACAGGTAACCATTATTCATCCCAATCAATCGCTTATAATTTTAAAGAAAGAAAGGAAATTTTTAAATTTCTTTTTTCTTTGCAACCCTGCCATTATAATCACTTGGTTATTAAATATGACCAGCAAATATATTATTCATGAGAAATATTTCTCACATAAGTTACAGAAACAAGGCACTGGAATTTTTTTTTTTGCTTTTTCGAAAAGTTCAATGCTCAATTTTACTCTTTTTGTAAAATGTGTTTCTTGAGCTTCTTGAGTATTTTGTGCTAAAGCAACCTGCTTAATTTTTTGAAATTGTAGGTTTGTTATTATCCATCTATACTTTAAAATTCTATTAATTACACTTCTAGCGAAACACAAGAATTTTTTTCTTACGCTCAAAATATTATTTGAGCACTTAGTAGGCGATTTATTGAAGCAAAACTCCGTTTACAATAAAATCTGCAAGAAAAAATCGATCATAAAACTCTTGCTTTGGTGTAAATATTAGATTTTTGTCTTCAATAAATTTCAAGTGTCACCTTTTTCCAGTATCAACTTTATTCTGTTTTCTGTTTGAAAGTTTCCTAGCAGTAAATAGCAGATTGACATACATTTTACTTTAAGGATTTTGAGTGCTTGAAAATTCTTTTAAAAATGTTTCTTCCTTAGTTTCCTTTGACATACTATTGCTTCAATCGTATAACTGTTTTTATTTTTCATAAATATTCTAAATATTAAAAAAATTTTATTGTTCCTGCATGTGATACTACAATATGATTTCTTCAATTGCTTTTGGTGCTAAAATGTTATTTAGATAATAAAAAAGTAAAAGCTAACAAGACGATTGCTCTTACATTTTCTCTTTATCCCCCAGCGATTTGTATTCACAAAAACAACAATACTCTCTAAACAATAACACTGTACTGAAACGTGCATTTTTATTGCAAGGTATATCGAATAGATACTTTGTTGATGCACTAAATAAATTATTTGTAGTTAAAAGGAATCGTGACAAAAAGGCTTTACTATTTTCATTTCAATATTCTTATGTGTTTTATTGCTTGCAGTACGATTTTAACGAGATGAAAAATCAAACAGCGGAAAACAAGAGATGTCAGTTTGAATACAATTTTAAAAATAAGGATTAATTTGGCGTTCCATACCATAAATATAACTTAAAACTCATCAATGCAATGCAATGGACTTCAAAAATGAAAGCACAATTAAAAAAATATATATAAAATATTTATTAAGCAGCCAAGTGTATTTAGTTGTGGTAGAAAATAAATTTACTTTGATATCTTCGGTTACGATTACGATGATATGGAATGTCACTAGTAATCGAATATAATGTTATAATGGTAATTAAAAGTGTTAATTAAATTTAAATGTTGAAGCTTAATTCTTTCTGCATTTTGTTTGTTTGTACACCTATAAAATCGACAATCACACACCAACAATGAAGCTACAAAAAGAGTAAAAGTTTTTTATTCTTCAAATTTTTTATACGATTTTTTTAAACTTAATACATTCATACATAAAAAAAAAAATCTTTTTTAATATTTTTTTTTCGAAAATTACGAAAAAAAACCACAAAAATAAATTTAGCACATTTTCGTTAAAAGCGCACAATGATTTGAAATCGATTTATCTTGGATATAATTTAGTATCCTTTAATAAATCCCAGAGGCAAAGGAGAGGTATTTCTGAGTAGATTTGCGAACTGTCGGCCCCCTAGGATAAAGGGGAGCTTCTAGGTAGGCCCGCAAAGTTGGGTACCTCTGGCATATAATGTTTTTGAAATTTTACAAAAAAATCATTTTTAACTCGAATGTTAATATTTTTGAAATTTAATTAGACCTTACAAAAAACTATTAAGAGTGTGCTTACATGTGTAGGTTATCTCTCTTAGTTTTGTGTTAAATTAAAAATGTGTATTAATACATTTTGCTTGCTATTTGTTTTTATGAGAAGTGTACAAAATGTGCTTATAAGCATTTTTTTTAGGCAGTTCTTTAAATGCATGCTCGATATACATGTAAGTGATATCAAAGGAAAGCTTTTGACTTCTAGACTAACAATATGATGTTATTTTAAAAGACTCAAAAAATCACGGTTAAGTGGTCGCTTAAAAATAATATATAGAATTTGAATTTCAACAAAATCACAACACATCGAATTATTCCTCCAAAGTTTCAAAATTTTATTCAAGTTGTGATATAAAATTTACTTAATTTTAATCTATAATATAATTTACGAAATGGGGAAAAATGTGCTAAAGAAATTGAATTTTTTTTACAAAAGTGGCTATCTTGCCTTTATTACTCACGGGCTGTCAAATCATTTTAGGAGTATGAAGCCAACAATTAAATTTTTAAAAATCCGTTTACGTTCTTTTAATCCAAGCTTTGTACTCCGAGAAATTTTACAGTAACTTAGAAATTTTGTTAATATTTTTGGCCTAATGTTTCTTTTATTCGCATTTGATATAGGTTGTCTTTAAAATGGTTTAAAAAAATTTGTTGGCACCAAAGTAAATTTAATTTACGTAAGCAAAAAAGGAATACCACTTTTTTTGAGTAAATCCTTGTAAATTTTAACCGTAAAATTGCCATTAGAACGGTCCTGAAGATGCGGCATTACATTCTGCCAGCGTCTAATTTATTTTTTCTTTGAAAACATCCACATTCATTTGTAAATAATTTTTCTTTTTAAAGATTTTTAGAAATTAAATTAATAAATGAACCTAAGCCAAAAAACATGAAATTTTAATTCAGAACAAAACTTCGAAGTTATTTATAGGAAATTTATTAACAATATATCAAATGTACGAAAATAATTATTTGTTTATTAAGGAGTACATCACGCCAAAAATCCTGAAATAAGATCGGCCATAACTAAAAAATAAAACTTGTATGCCAATTTTTTATGACATTGTGGGGCTAACCCTGAAGCTTCTCTTTATCCAAAGAGGCCGACCGTTTCCAACTCTACTCTGCTTGGCTTCTAATAAACTTCATTAAGATCTCTTCAGTGGTTCCTCAGATAATGAATTATGCCTAAAAAAAATCGTTTTCAAATCTACACAGCGTTTTAAAACAAACTAAATTTATTTACGCTTAACATTTTGCACCAGTGTCCCTTTTGTCAATATACATATTTAAGACAAATTTAAATTGGATAGGAGTAGTGGGCTTGGTACCTTTTATGCAAGATTAATAATTGTTATTGTGGACCTAGAGAATTACAATAAGTTGAATCTTAAAATTTATCTGTGTTGCTAATGTGCACAAATGGAGAATATTTTGTCTAAATTAAAACAATAGGCGTGGTGCTTTTATTACACCTAAAACCTGTACTTAGAGAAGTATAGTACAAAAAGCCCTGAATTTTTGTACTTTTAATTTAACTTCCACGTGAAATTCCAAAAGAGTACGTTTTTTATCAAAATGTTTGAGGGAGAATTTCTGGTTTAGGCAGCTGTAGCTTTCCAACAAACAACTAAAAACATATTGTGCTTTATCTATACATATATGAAAACAGTCACGGGGTCCTTTCTGTTCATGAAATATTTTTTTAAATTTTGGCGTTGGTGCAGATAGTAGTCAAAATGGAATACAAAACACTTATTTTGGAAATTTTTGTCTGTCTGTCTGTGTTTGCATCACATAAAAACTGCTAGATAGATTTGAATAAAATTTCGTGTGTTGGTCCCCTTTTACCCTAGAATACTTCTTGTCCAATTTTATCGGCATAATGGTACTAAAACAGTTGTATGCACAATTAATTTTATAGGTGGAAATTTTTTAACACTGTTTACAGATTTTTGCAATAAATATTTAAAAACACATTTTTCTAAATTTAAATTAAAAAAAAAAATTTGTAAATGACACACCAACAAAATCGTGAACGCTGCTAATTATGTATGTTCTGCTTTTCACATTGTTTTTCTTTTTTGCCTATTTAGTGTTTTTATTGTTAAAGTAAAGCAAAAATCTTCCACACTTTATTGTACTTTCAATCTTAAGCCATATATTCCTTGCATAAAAATGCAGATGAAAAATAGTAGGCCACAATAGTCCATCAGTTAAAATTCATACGGTTGTGCTGCAACATTGCATTCAACTCACTGGCGTTTATTCAAGAACTGCAATATCTATTCATACATTTAACCATCATTATTTACGATGATATGTGTTCGTGACCCAGAATGTGTTTCTAACTACCTGAAACACACTGCTGCATGTTTAACAGATGCGTACTGGTTCAAGCCTCGATTTTCATACAAAGTAAAACTTTTCAATCTAAGTCTAGATTTACACTATGCAAATTGTGGGGCATTTTTTTTTTTTAATTTTCTATTTAGGTACAGCGATATGCATTATTAAAAAAAAGAAAGATAAGCTTGCCCCTTTTGCTTCACCAAGAAACAAAAATTTGGTGCTAGTTTAATGAAAAATTTGCATAGTGTAAATGCCGTGTAAGCTAGCAGTAGAGTTTGTGTCAATGTATTGAATGAAATAAAATTAATTAAATTATGAGTAAGACGAAAATTTTAACTCGACTAATGCTTGAACTTTAAATTAACATCAGAGAGTACTACAGGTTTCGATTAATTGCGATAGGTGTTTATTATACTATTTTTTTCATTGTAAAAAATATTTAATGAACTTGATACATACTCTTCATTATCTTTACTTGCACATATAGAAATTGTGGTTTTTAAACAACTAACAACTAAGCGCAAAAATTTTTTTTGCAATTACATTTCTTTTTTATCTTTACTGACATATCGTACAAAAAGTTATATACAATCCTGTATTAAATTTACCACGTGCGAAGTCCTTTTTTTCATTAGTAATTTTGCTTTATGCAATTGACTAGCAATTATGTCATTGAATTAGATAATAAACGAAACCAAGCCATGTAGTTAATAGATTGATTTGAAAACATAAAAAATGAAAACAAAACAAACAAAAACTTAAATTTGTTTCATGCTCAAGAGTTTATGTTCAAGGATCAACTGTTTAAAAAATATACAATATTAGTGAAAAAAAAAAATTTGAAAAATCAGAGCAAAAAATATACAAAGCCTTAAAGATATTAAATATAAATATAAAACATTTAAAAAAGCTTATTTTTTAATTGACTTTCAGATATTTGTCGTATTAGTATAGTTAAACAGTACGTCATCACCACTTCTTATTAACGCTCATCTGTAAACAACAGGTTTTGGGTAAATAAGATGCGGCCATCCAAATATATCACTATCAGTTGTTCTATTTATCCTTGTTAGTAAAAATAACTAAATATGTATTAGTTTCTAAAACTTCTGATTTTTTGGACAAAATCTCGTTATGGAAACTTACTTCAGATATTAATCGCATTTTGTTTTCCATTTGGCAACTGTCTTAAAAATAAAAATAAAATAACACAAAAAATTATTTATCAATGAACCAATTTATATTAATCATGTAAAATTAATTGTTTTGCATTTAAAGTTTTGATTTTTCAGAATTTGAAGTGATCTTGTCAAACTTGTCTAAAAACTTAATTATTAAATTCGCTACTGGCACTGGGTTGTTTAAGTGCAAATGATGTCTTTCCATGGGATAAATATGACACTCAAAGTTTTTATTATTTTTAATTACAAACTCATCCAATACTGTTGCCTCGGCGCTAATATTTCTCGATTATCCACCTTTTATAACCAAATAAGGCATAAGTTTATTATAAATTCTGTTAGCCATTTCAATAGACAAGTCCCAGTTGGGATTCATTTCAATTAAATATTTCATACGCCCATCACGTGAAAAATAATACTTGTCTGGATATAATTCCGATTTTTTTATGTTGCGTTCCAAAATATATTTACAATTTTCTAATTTTACTGATTCCAAAGAACCTTGATGCAAAAGATGTTCGCATTCTTCCAATGTGTAATTAGGAGGCTCAAGAGGTTGACAGATTTGCAAGCGATCAATTAATGCCTTCTCAATGTTATGTTTTATTACCGTGGGAAAGATATGTGGTTTCCAATAGTAGTTTTAAATAATGTCCAAACTAATTACCATGTCAACACGATCAGGATAAAAATAAGCAAAATGAAAACATACTGAGCCGCCCATTGAGTGGCCCGTTAAGCTGAAATTTCCATTTATAAGTCTTCATAATGTGCAGAATTACGCGTAAAAATTCTAAATTGTGATAGAGTATACCCACCGGCAAATGTGAGGAATGGCCATGACCAGGTAAATCAATACATAAAATACTTCGATATGGAGCTATTAAAGGAGCTAAGGTAGCAAAGGTACCACAGCTGTCCAGCCAACCGTGAAGAGCCAATATAGGTCTTTCAATCTGATTACCATACCAGCGTCCTGCTACGTGGCCCTATGGTACGGTGATGGTAATTTCGCTGTACTGTAAGAAATATTGTAACAAAAAAATTAAAAATTATTTTAAACAACAGACATAAGATCTGTTTAATAATTTTACTTAGCGAAAACCAGCAGCTAACGAGTATTACAGAAATATTCAAAATTATTCTCCCATCTTAAAAAGGTCAATGAACGATAACTAGCAAAGAAAATTGTGTTTCTTAAAATAAGTTTGTTCTTAATAAATAAGCGTGCTCTAAACTGTTCCTTTTTCGGAACAAAAATGGGGATTTTCTTTTAGAAATGGCGGTTTTTGGGGACTTCAATTATTAAATTGGGGGCAAGAGCTAGATTTTTCTGGCACCTCTAAATCTAATAAGTATTAGCAAAAAGTTTTAGTTACTGAACAGTCCTATTGTCCAATTTGATTAAATATTTTTTTGTGATGTGTATAGCGTTTTACTGGATTTATAATAACTTTTCTTGAATATTATTTAGAAAAAATATAAGTTTCCGACGGGTTTTTCACTTTGACAGTTTTTCTCAAATTAATTTTTGAATTGAATTGAATCCTATTTTTTAATAAAATATCTTAAAAAATGATATTATTTATTTTTGATTTTAATAATTGTGTATCAAAGGATTTTCAGGCTTTAATACGAGAAGTCTTAGCAACTTCTGCCTATTTCTTTTTTATTTAATTTTTTTGAATAAAGACGAGTTTCACACATTTACGAAACATTACTTGAGAGCTGGCTTTTCCACTATTGTGAACAGCGCAAAAGTCTTCAGCACCACTAACTTCTTTATATTTATTTCTACACTTACATTTGTTGGTACCATAGCTGCTAACATTTTATAATTTTTTAATCGTTCAAAATATCTATTGCTTATTTTATAATCAGCTTTAAATAAAAAAACAATAAAACATATGACTGTTTGAAAACACTTGTAAACAAATACTGATTTCAAAAACAACTACATACTTCTCTTGTTTTTCGTTATCTACAACTAGAGAGCATATTTTATTGTTGCCATGTTTTTAAAATATGTTTCTACATCTCTAGATCATTTAAATTTAAATATTTAGGCGATATAGTAAAGCATTAGAGAACTTATTTTGAAATTATTTGATACATGAATTTAAATTTATTTTTGGTCTAAGCTTTTTTAATTTTTAAAAACATTTTTTTTTAAAAAGAAAATTATTTAATACAGAAATATTTATATTTTTTTTTTGCTTTTGCACGCGTAGTATATAATAATAAAAAAAACAAAAAGTATAACATATAAAATAATAATTTTTATCTACAACAATTTGTTATCTAAAAACTAAAATATATATAACTGGAATATTATTGATTCCTGACTTAAATAAGTAAGAGAAATGTATGTAGGATTAAGCCGCATCTCTTGCACCCTGTTTGAAAAAATAGTCTTTCGACTCAAGACTAATTAAAATCTTAGCATTTTTCCTTTTTGACTTTTCTCACATTTTTTGCAATTTATGCTTTTAATATGTCATATATTTGACTAAAAAAGCGTAACAACTACTTTCCTGACACGTCTCAATACGTATACCGATTTATAATATAATAAAAACTTTTATATTAAGTAGAATTTTCCACTTCTTAAAAATTATTTGAGAAAGAAGAAAAATTTTTAGAGATTTTCAAAAACTGGTTTTTGGCAACTTAAGTATTTAAAGAGAAAAAAATATGTTGTAGGTTTTAAAGTTCATAAAAATCCCATTAAATTATATATTTTACGGATTATAATAGGCTTTAAAATTAAAATAAATCAAGAGTTTTCTACTAGCTTTCTTTGGTTTCTAGTATAAACATATCTCTTGAGTTTAAATTTATTTTTTAAATATACCTAACAACATCATAAATAATATAATTTAATCAAATGAATATAAAATTATAAAAATAAGATTATTTATAATAACAACAACAATAATAAATAAATAAATTAATTATAAATACTAATTAACATAAACTTTTCGACTAATACTTTTTGCAGCCAAATATGCCAAATATCTTAGTTTTACAAAAAACTCTAAACCCAATAATTTTCCAAATATAATGCTGTGTTTATATATATTAATTTAAAAGTTTCGCTTTCTGTACCAAAAAAAGTAGTAACTAATACTAACTGGAACATTTTAAGAAATCCATTAAAATTTATTTTTTTCGGCTGTAGTTCATTTTTTAATATAATTTTTACAAAGAAAAATTATTTTTCAAATGTATGCGGACGTTTTCCAAAGAAAACAAGAAAAATTAGACGCTGGCAGAAACAAGTATGAATGACTAAATATAAAATTTGCATTTCGTAGCTATACTGAAGGTGTAGTACAAAAGCAACAAGTGTACAAGACCTGTTGTTGAGAAAACAACAAAAAAATGCTTTGAGTTGTGTGCAAATTTCGTCTAACCACATTAATATTGATTAGTTGGTTAAATAGATGATATTTACAATACATGCAAGTCAAGGTGATGGATGCGAAGAATGCTAATGATGGATTAAGCGGTCCAGATAAAGTGGCAGTTCATTCTGCCAGCGTCTAATTTTTCTTGTTTTCTTTGGAAAATGTCCGCATACATTTGAAAAATAATTTTTCTGTGTAAAAATTTAATTGAAAAATTAACCAAGGTCGAAAAAAGTAAATTTTAATTGATTTATGAAAATCCACGGTTCAACCCTTCGCTAGGGAAAAAAATTAAATAAAAACATTTTAATGTATAACTTAAATACGAAAAAACTTTGAGGATGATCAAAAATATATATGTATAAAAATTTTACAAATGTAGGCATAAACTTATAATGCATTTACTTAATACTTAGGGTATCATTGAACGAATTGTAATCATCAGAGAAATTTTTAAATTTGAATGAAATTTCTGATTAACTAATTAAGTTCAAAAAGCAAATTAAAATAGGCGCTAGTCACATATGAAATTTAAAACAAATATTAAAAAAAAAATATTTAATCAAATAAGTCAATTTTAAACGTTTAACTATTGATGAGTTGATAGGTTTGTTTAGTTTTCTCATACAAACAAAGTGCACTTTGTAATGGAAACGCTTTTAGTAAAATTATTTTAAGCTCATGCGCATGGCCATGTAGCCAACGATTTATTATGACATGTTGTTCTTACGCTTGTTTGAATTTTTAGTTTTAATTATGTCTGCTTATTGTCTTTAGTAATTTAAAACAAGCAAGAGATCTTACTATAGTTCTGTTCAGTAACAAGAAATTATTACTAATTGTCACTAGAACTTGTTCATGTACTCAAAAAACTTGCAAGCAGAAAAAAAAGCGTTTTGATGTGAGAGAGAAAAAATTTGTTGCAAGTTATTATTATACAATAGATTTTTATGCAGATTGTTACAATTTATGTTTTAATAGTAACAAGTATTTGAATGACGAATAGGTAAAAGATACTGTTATAGTTATATATGTTAGTGTGTTAAGGAAGAAATGACTTAATAAATAATTCAAATAAAAATATTATAAAGAACTGAAAATATGTTTGTTTAAAATTTGTATTTTAAATACAATAGATTTTTTATTGTTGTCATTGCATATTTATAATAAAGTGCAGTTGCACATATCTCATCATACTTAAAATGAATTGAATGAATGAATTTATTTATTTTCTTTATAATAATCGTATTTAAATTATAAATGGAAAGTAGATGATTTTTAATAATACTTTATCAAATAAAATAAAGTTAATTAATTTTAAATATTTCCATCTAAAATTAATTAAGATGGTTTAAAATGGTTATAGTAAAGTTGTTTTAATTTAATCTATAAATAAGATAAGATTAAAGCTTAAGAATTATTTATGTTTTTACAAAATATTTCTGAAAAATTAGATCTACTCAAAATTTTTTTAACATATAAGTTTATTGAAATTCAAATTATTTAAAATTTTTTTGAGAATCAAATAAAAAATTTACGAGCTTTCAAATTGATTATAATTTTTTTTCGAAGCTTCTTGATATGGATGGTTTTAAATATAATAAAGCTATCGTATTGTTATGTCGCAAAACTAAACATTTTGGTAGAACAAAATGTTTATGTTTTTCATAATTAATAAGTTAAATAAATTAATAAAATAAGTTTAGGTAGTGAATACATGAGTATTGCAAATAGTTTTTCATATATTTTAAATATTTTTAACATAATTTGCATTTAATTGTGTTTTTCATAAACTCTTGATTATAATTTTTTTTGCGATGCTGCCATATTTTTATCATAAATAAATAACCATAAATGACTGAAATACTGAAAATGCGCGTATTTCAATATGAAGTCAAAAACTAGCCATTAAAGTGTCCATCAACTGTCAGCTTATAGGACCTGCATTAAAATCAAAAAATTTTCTGAGCTTCCTGCTGAGGTGCTATTACTGCTGACCTCTCGTGAGGTATTTTGGGGGAAAAATCAATTACGAATAAAAGCAAGTATGAAACTTCGAAGAAGTAATCATAATCTAGAGACACATGTTATGATTGAATTGTATAGTAGTACATAAACCATATTATTTGTATACGTTGTATAATAACATGTTTAGAAATTGCAATAATTAGTCAAACTTTACCTACACAAGAACAAACTTGAATTGTTATACGAATTTCGTTTTGGTTAGAATTTTATAGAGTGGAGTGGTTGATAACTATATAATTATTAAATTTAAACAAAATTGCTTATAGCGTCCAAGATATTATTTAAAACGTCTATAATTTTCCTCGGCAATAATTAGTGTTGTTACAAACAATATAATATGGTTCTTGTGATAATGCTACAATCGTATTTGATTCATTTTGTTGTCTTCTATTATAATACTGAAGGCCAAGTTTTGCTTTTTTATCTTTTACATTAATTCGTTATATTCATATTTAAATATATAAATATATTAAAAATAGCAGATGCCTTTGTAAATGCAAGCGTTTTTTTTTTTTTTTTTTGTTTTTTCTGGAGGGTTATTTGTACGACTGACTTGTGTTGAGAAACCCATTACTGTAAATTTCTTAACCTTTTTTCTTATATTATACAATACTCTAATATCGTTAAAAAGTTAAAGAAAATAAAATGAAACGTTACATGTTTTTGTGTTTATAAGATCTTTGATATTAACTGAGGTTCTTAAATATTTTTAACAAATGATTAGAAAAGGAGTACTTCAAATGCCTTTGAAATAAAATATTGATAGTTGTTGACCCTACTTTAAGTCAATAAGTCAATACTGTCTTCTTTTTTCTTAAAATTTCTTTAATTAGCTTCTACTGTTCATCCTTAAAGTTTAAGTTGTTTTGTGTTTTTCTTAACTTATGTAACAATTTTCCACAGAAAGTTGTGGCTGCCTGGTAAATGTAGCTTTTGGCCTTTTGTTTATTTCCGGCATGCAATTATTTCTTGTCCTCCTTCTTTGCTCCTTTAAAGATGTGTTTGTGACAGAATCATATGTTAACATTTACGTATATTTCGTGTGTTAATGGTAATTTTAGGATACTGACTGGTTAGATCTTGGTGTTTAAAAGTATAAGATGTTTTGCCATAAGTAAATACAACTTTATTAAGTAGAAAAAAGACTTAATACATGTTTTGTTAAGTCTTTAGTAGTTCAAGAATTGTTGCGCTTAAAGCAATTATATATCAAGTGTAAAGAGAATTAAACCCAATTGGTTTTATATTTCAATTTTAACTTTTTAAGTGAATTTTTTTAAACGTGGGACTCAAAAAGTGGGTTTATACTGCATATCAAGTAAACTTCTCTGAAACAAGAAAGGGCTTTTAACAATCCCGTAGCACCAGTTATAGTTTATTCTTTATCACTTATTAAAAAAAAATCAACACTTTTTTACTGCCAGTTAGAAAATGAACTCTTTATTTTAAAAAGCTAAAAATGAAAGTTCTTAAACTAATATAGAAGTTGCTTATCTAACATTATAATATTTTTTATAATATTGACTTTAGTCTAAATACAAATGTGCTAGCACAAAGTTAAGTACAATGAATCTGCGTAGTTTCGCAATATTGCTTACCAAATCAATTTAACATTTCAAATAATTGATTTATTAAATTGCTTACTCAAATTTAAGTCCAATGAATGGTTTCACAATATTATTTTAATATTAATTAGAAGTTTTAATATTTTATTTCAATATTATATTCTCTGAATTATGTTAACGTAGCATTTAGCCTAGGTGGCTTTGTAGGTATTGTTTTAGGAGATTCCATAACTTGCGTATAAACTAAACTTTCCTGGTTTTTTATTTGACTGAAAAGAAAAGACATTGTCCGTTTGAAAGAATAGCAGAGAAATTATAAGTAAAGAGTTAAAGCTACTAAAAGAAGTATTTTTTTTGTCTTGAACTGGTTGGATTTAATTTAATGAATTGACAAACATTAACTTTAAATTATGTTAACGTCATGTTACTGTTTATTTTTTCATGCTTTAACATATGCTAAATTTTACGTTGTATGTTATAAAATATTTTTTTACAGCAAGTCTTAACATCATATGTTAACATCAATTAATGTTACCAATTATTAAGCCTTAAAATTTAAAAAGTTATTTTTTTTCCAATTTTTTCTGAAGACTGAAAAATAATTTTAAATAATGAAAACCCCCTATCAAAATATAAAAAGTATTATTTTCCTTTCCAAATCCAGGTGGACTTAAGCCGGATTGAATTTGTTTATTTCGTTTATTTTTTATAATTTTATTTATTTCAAACTCGATACTCATTATTTAAAGCCTGCTGATGATATTGACACATTATCCTTTATTTACTAAACGAAATCCTAATTGCTTCTTTTATTGGTCTTCGAAGCTTTTTTGAGAATGTTAAGAATATGACATAAAGTGCTGAAGAAAAATTATTAGCTTAAATTTGCGGCATCATCCATTTTAATAAAGAGTTATTTATTTACTCCTTTTATATTTTCTTACACAGCAGCGTATGCAAAGAAATTTAAGCTTTTTCCTCGTCTTTCAGTAACCTCAGTTACAAATAAATTTTTTCGTATTTAAAACTTTGAAAATTGAAAACAAATCTTGTTTTATTTTGTTTGTGTTTCTATCATATTAAATTTGTTAGAGAGAAAACTAAGCAAAGTACAGTAAGGGATTTGGCAAACAAAAAAATATATATATATATAATTCTAGAGTTTCGAAACTGCTTTTCTAATTGTAATAAAAATTTAATAGACATAGAGTGGTGGAGTAGAAAATAAGTTTTAAATGTGGTCATTGTACAATCTGGAGAGTCGGCACCGCGACTATTCAAAGTGAAAACATCAGATGTATGCAAAATAAAAACCGTTGACAAATTCTTATTGTTCTATAGGTTTTGGCAATTTTACACTCTGACGGTAGTCAAGGTTCAAAAAATACAAACATTTGCATTATATTTTATAGTTTAGGGGATTTTGGGTTTTTAAAATTAAAAATTTGATTTTTAGTTCAACTCAAGATTTTTTCTTCTTTTTTTTTCTTTTTTTTCTAATTTTTTTTTTTTTTTTTTTTTTTTTTTTTGATCAACAACTACCTGTTTTTTGTAATTTTTAGTAAATACATTGCATCATTTCTTGTTAGTTATTGAAAATCTTTTAACCAAACATATAAGATGTTTAGCTGATTAAGAATTTTCTTTTGATTCCGTTTAATCAAAGAGAAAAATTTGGATTTAAATTGCTTTGCTTCGTTTTAATACTGGGTACAAAAAAAGCTTTTAGAACAGACGCTCTGCATGAGCTTGTCCGTAACCGAACTAAAATATTCAGAAATAAAATGAGGGCCATGTATTATCGCTCGCGTATACCAAAGGCTTGTTTTAAACAGAAAAAAAAATTAATAAAATTCACATCATTGGAAATTTTTACAATTTTTTCTGAAAATTGTGGGAATTTCGTTAGTCAGTCGTAATATTTTTCTAATTAAACCTATATCCATATAAATTTCTGTAAAATTGCAGTATCTCAGTACAGCTGGTTGATAATAAAAGATTTTATAGCTTTAAAAATAAATTAAAAATTTAATTCCCACAAAAACTCGATACAACATCTTACTTCCATAGTTTTTCCAAAAAGTGTTTTTAACTTGTTTAAGGAAGTAGAATATTTTGAGCCAACAAAAAATATTTTTACTGCTATATATAAAAAGACAAGTTTTTAATTTCCCTTCATAATCAATTTACAAACGGCAATAAAATGTTTTTGGAAACTGTAAACTATTGTTATTCAAAGTGAAATAATATTTATTTCTCCATAAATCGAAGAATTTACTTAACTTCAGGAAATATAAACAGTTTTATTAAAAATTTATATCTAATTCAGTCTTTTTATTTTGAAGGAAACAGCAAAAAGAAATAACATTTAAAAGTAGACATGACAAGTTTGGATTCAGATTATTTCACTTAAATAATATGTTAAGACAAAAACTGTAATTTCGAGAATGTCCAGAATATTTCCTAACTGTCAAGTCTTGTAAAGTTTTTCTTATCAAGATCAAATAAACTGTTATTGTGTTATTTTGTGCCATTTAGAAAGCTTTTAAGCGGATGTTTATTGAGATTATCAAAAATTTTATATTCATTTTAGTTATTTAAAAGTGACTGTGTTAGTTGTTGTAGAATACAGTAAAAAGTACTTGTTGTACCCATCAGAAAATTATAATTCAATTGCATGTTATAACGCATTTATTTAAAAACTTTACAAATTTTCTATTTCCATGTTTTAAATTCTTGAAATATAAACAGTGCTTCTAACTTCGTATTGCTAAATATTTCGCATTATAATTTATTTTAACTGTATTTTTGGTTCGAATTTTAAAAATTGCAGGTTACCACAGAGGGGGAAAAAGTTAAATTTGTACAAAGTTATTTTATGTGTGAGTGAGCTGGTGGTTAAACTTTTAAGCCACTTTAATTTCGCAAACCTAAACAAGACAAAACAAAAGTATAGAAATAAAATGTTTTTTACATGGATACTTGTAAAAGTTTTTGATATTTTATTTGTTGTTACCGGCATTAAATTTAACTTTTGTTATGGTAATTTCTATTTTAAATAAAATTAAACATTTTTGATAAAATTTCTAGTAAACAAAGAGAAAGTTAAAAAATAAAAACATTTGCTAAAGTTGTTTGCTTCTTTTATTTTTTCTGTTTCTTTACTCCTTTTTTATTAAGAAAATAGTTTCCCTACACTAAGAGAAGAAATATTTATTCAGCGAATGAAGCGTCTTCATTAATCATTTTTTAATTTCATGAATGAAAGGTTTCTTTAATGAAATAAGTATTTTTATTTCTGGCATAAAATTTCTAATTCTTTCAATTATTTCATTTTCATGTTTTCTTGCTAATGTATTTGGTTTTATTGATATTAAGTATACTTTAATTTTCAAATAAACTCGTCGCATCTGCTAGACTATCTTTCCCTACAGGTCTTGTTTCAATAGACTTGCAAAAAAGCACTTCTTGTTACATTGAAGAATACTCTGCTGTTTTAACAAAAATCTTATTAATATTGATTTCAAATAAAAGTCTCTAACGTTGTCATTTGTATTTCATTTCTATTACATTAATTTTGAATACAAATGAAACGAATTAAAATTTTCAAACTAAAGCTATCTATTTCTATGATTTTTGTTGAAAAAAAAATAAGAAAAAATAAAATTTAGTTTGACAAAAATAGCATGTAAATGAAATTGAATTTCTCAGTGGCCTTTAAACTCACAATTTTCATTATTTCATCACACATTTTTCTTTGCTTCGAACATAAGGAAAACACCAGCAAAGTGCTTCGCCAAAGGAATGTTAACGAAGTTGGCATTCATTTGCTCACTTTACCTGTTTCTTTACAAATGTGGTGAATTATATTTTGGCTTAAGGCGAAAGCCACTTCTACAAAAGTATTTAAATAAATAAAGAAGAAGACAGATATCAAAGTAAAAACTAACAAAGTGAATACTCCTGAACAGAAGCAATTACATGTCAAAACTTGCGGTCACATCCAAGGTAGAATGTATAAATATTCTAACGGCAACATACAGGAAAATAATGCAAATAATTAAAGAAATGTTTATTAAATTTCAATGGTTAAATTAAATGTTAGTTTCAAAAGTTTAAGAATATTTTGAATCAAAACCACATTTAAATCTTTTAAAACCAAATGGACTTATTAAGAAAATTATAAAATTGTAGATTTTTTGGATTTGCCATCTGCCCAAATGAGCTACAGAGTCTTCATGACCACCATTCATAAAGGCAAGCGCAACTACTTTCAGCAAAAAAATGGGAATTACACTAAACGTTAAAAATTTCACCATAATGTTTATCCTCACGAAAATTATAATTTTTTCAAATTTATTATTATAAAGACGCACCAAAAACAGCTAAAAACTATTAATATTTTTAAAGTTTTCTAAAAAGCGCTGCATCTAACCAACCAACTTAAAACATTACAAACTTTTTTTTTCTTTTTTTTTTTGTTAAAGAGAATTAGCACTTCAGGCAATAATGCCTATTTAGTTATTTTTGTAACCGTGCTACATTCCTTAAGAAAGGGAGATAAGACAGGTGGTGAAAAGAGAATAAAAGATAGAGCCATTTTATTAGTTATTTTACTTCGCCGGCGAATATGCTATGAAGAAGTACCGAAGAAGGCGGCTGCATGCTTAATGTTTATTCTGAATATGTATAAACACCATTAAATAAAAAAAAAATTTTATGTTTTGGTTCCCACAGGAGTTAAACCCTGGCCAACCAGGTTAGTAGTCAACGTGTTTGCCATTTTGACTACAGCAGCCTCAATTACCTCTTCTTATCTACTAAACGTGTCCTCGTCACTTACATTAGTTCTCTTTAATTCTTCTGCTTTATGCACAAATGTTTAATAGTTTTTGATAAACTTCTCTGTAACTTGCAAATGTATTTGTTAATGCTTTAGAAATGTTGCTGCAATAAATTGTTTTGACTCAGTATCTACACATGTACAAATATTTACATAAACTTCTGTGTTAAGCCACTAGACCATAAAGATAAGCTCAATATTTAAATAGAGGAAATCAATGTTAACACCCCATTAAAACTTTTCAACAATTTTGTTTTGTTTTTTGCTTAAAAGTTTGTTTCTTTGTTTTAGTATTGTTAAATATTTCACACTTAAAATTCCTCAATGAGGATAAACAATGAAAAGAAAAAATATATGAACAAATAATATTTATATTAGGGCGATGCTAAATCTGCTTTTGAATAGAATAGAAAAAGAAAATATGTAATTAGATTTGCATTTTCTAAACTAACTAAATATTTTAGTTTGAGTGCATTTTACTTTGTAAAAAATTTTGGAAATAAATTTTGAACTCAGGCACATAAAAATACATATACCCAGTGTTTCTCAACAATATGAAGAATCAACATTAGAGAAGTACGACAAAGTAATCATCTACGGTCAGAGCTTGATTTTCAAGATACTCCTAGAAAATCATGTGGAAGGCGATTAGAATAAGTAAAAACTAAATCTAAACACCCTTTTAGGGTTTAAATGTTAAATTATTTCATATTTATAAGTCAACAGTAGAAGTTTTAAAACTTTTAATTTCAATAATAAAACAAATTAAAAAATATACTTCTACTCGTGTTCTTGCTTCGGCAGAACATATACTAAAATTGGAACGATACAGAGAAGATTAGCATGGCCCCTGCGCAAGGATGACACGCAAAATCGTGAAGCGTTCCACATTTTTAAAACTTTAGTAATATTCTTTAGTATAACATAATGACTCTGAAGATCTTACAATGGAACATGAACGGCTATCTAAATAATTACAATGACTTACAAATACTTATTAAAACCCACTTCCCTAAAATCATTTGCATTCAAGAAACCCATCTTCAATCCTCCCTTAATATTCCAATTCCTATCAACTATGTTTTATATACCTTGAACACATCAAATTCAAGGTACGGTGGTATTGCAATATTAGCCCATAAGTCCCTGCAACAAAAACAGATCACTATTACTAATGATTTCGACATAATAGGTATCGAAATAGTTTCTAAAATTAAGTTTACCTTATTTAAAACTTATATTCCACCTACTAAAACCTTCACTGAAAAGAGTCTTGAATATGCTTTTAGATCAAATTTACCGAATGTTATAGTAGGTGATTTTAACAGTCCACATATGGATTGGGGTTCAACCACCAATAGCCGTATGGGTACCATTTTAACCAGATACGTCAATAGATCTGATTTAGTCTTATTAAATGACAAATCACCCACCCATTTAAACACTCATGGTACATTTTCTTATATTGACCTGTCATTTATATCATCTATACTCGCATCTCAGGCTGAGTGGAAAATTGAAACAAATTTATTTGGAAGTGATCATTTCCCAATTCTTATCACCCTATTTCCTACGAACAATGGTAACTTGCACTTTAGTAAACCAAAATTTAATACAAGATTCGCAGACTGGACAAAGTACAAAAACTTATGCAAGTGTTTTGAAGTAACAGGACCTGTCTGTGATAACATAAACAAGGAAACTGCTAATATTTGCAAAGTTATTTTACAATCAGCAAGCAGATCAATACCCCAAACACATTATCAGTCCAAGAAAGTTCCATGGTGGAATAATGAGCTAGAAAGATTGAAATCAATCAAAAACAGACATTGGCTGTTGTTTAAAAGAAACATGACTCAATCCAACCTTTTGTCGTATAAAAGAGCAAATTCAATATATAAGAAGAATATAAAGCTATCAAAGAAAGCATCAATATTTAACTTAACCTCCAAAATTACACCCTCAACCCCTACCGATGTAATTTGGTCAAACATCCGTAACTTCACAGGTTATAAAAGGACGCATGGAATTCACGGAATTTCCTCTTCAATAAATCAGAACTCTATATTGACGGATTCAGTTGAGATAGGTAATGAATTCGGCAAATACTGGTCATATCTTTCCGATGACTCTAATTTCTCTAATATCTTTAGAGCAGAAAAGCAGAATTTAAACATAGATTTCTCTAGAATAATCGCTTCAGCCGAAGCCATGAGAATGGAGGCTAAAATAAACTTAATCGAACTTTCTTCAGTGTTGAGTAAACTTAAAGGCAAAACCCCAGGAATGGATAGAATATCCTATCCTATGCTGAAAATGCTGCCTCTTAGCTGTAAGCTGAGACTTTTAGAACTTTATAATAACATTTTTAACAACTTTATCCCTCAGCAATTTAAAAATAGTGTCGTCATCCCTATTCTGAAACCTGGTAATGATAAAACAATGCTGAATTCATACCGTCCAATATCATTGAATTCATGTTTGTCAAAAGTTTTAGACAAAGTAATCGCTAATAGGTTATGGTGGTTTGTAGAATCCAACAAACTACTGAACAACCGACAAAATGGTTTCAGAAGAGGGTGCTCAACAATCGATAATCTTCTATATGTAGACTATCAAATTGCTAACTGCCTCTCATTACGAAAGCATGCGACGATAGTATCGCTGGATTTCTGCAGAGCATTTGAGAGAATAGGCATTTATTCTGTTATAGGTCAATTAATTGAATGGAAAGTGGGCCCCAAAATTATAAAATATGTTTTTAATTTTATGTCCAATAGAAAGATTACGACTCGCATTGGAAACCAATATTCTAGAACATTGCCACTTTACAATGGAATCCCGCAGGGCTCTCCTCTTTCCGTAGTCCTTTTTCTCATAGCCTACAATAAATTATGCAGGACAATATCTTTGTATAAGGAAATAGATTTCTGCGCATATGCCGATGATTTCAACCTTATAATCAGATCCCCCCGAGACAAGGGGATAGTAATAAATCTTGATAATCTCCTGAATGATATAAAAGACTGGTGCGACTACTCGGGAGCATCTCTTTCCTCCTCAAAATGCAAATATATTCATATTTGCCGTCTAAAAAACTGCCAATGTGAAGTTCAATCATCTGGTATTGCTCTGACTAAAGTTGAAGTTTTACGAATACTAGGACTATACATTAATAAGCGATACAACTGGAAAGATCATATAGATCACCTGCTAACGTCTCTGTCCCAACGGCTGAATATAATAAAAACTTTATCTAGCTCTAAATGGAATTGCAATCAAATTAACCTTATCTATTTGACAAAAGCTCTCGTTCTTTCAAAGATCAATTACGGCCTACAATTTTACGGTTATGCTCCAAACTCACAAATTAACAAAATAAATGTAATTATTAATTCCTGTATTAGAACTTCCTTTGGAGCACTACGTGCAACACGTGTATCAAATTTAAGATTTGAATCCAATATAAGATCTCTAAATACCCAAAGAGACATATTGACTGCCAAGCTCTTTTACACAGTGCATAATAATGAAAATCCTTTAAAACAAATTATTAAAAAGATAGAACGCTCCAAAAAAGTTCCAAAAGTCCCTTCTTCCTTGTACAGATCAATTCAACAATGCAAAAATATTGGCATTCTCACATGCCAATCGGTGAACATAAGTAGACAGCAACCAACCTGGTATTTTAATAATACATCTGTTAATACTTCACTTCACCAATTTTCTAAAAATAATACTCCTCCCTCCACATACAAAACCTTGTTTGCAAACCTAAAGGAAAATTATTGTAACTATAAGTTTCTGTTTACAGATGGATCTAAGACCGATTCAAAAGTTTCATATAGCGTAACATCCGAATATAAAGTTCTGAAAATGGCACATCTTCAGAGCTACACTTCCATCTTTGCAGCAGAATTAATAGCGATATACCAAGCCTTGATCTACATAAAAAATAAGAGCGGCAAGTTTGTAATCTGCACAGATTCTCTTTCTTCTTTACAATCTGTAGTCAATACCTTAAACAACGAGTACTATGCATCCAATATAAGAAATATTCTGATTACGAAATTTCCTAATATAGTGTTGTTATGGGTTCCCGGACACAGTGGAATCTGTGGTAATGAACTCGCAGATAAGATTGCAAAAAGCGCCGAAAGGCACCCATTGTACTTCTCCTATAACTTTAATAAAAGGGATATGACGGAATATATAGTACGCTTGTATACATTTAAAGATAAAGACAATATTTTAAACACATGCTCAAACTGGTATCGTATGATAAATAAGGATAAAAAAACAATATATGACTATATGACAGATTATGGTAAAGGAATGTGCAGACTAGACTGCAACAAATATATAAGACTTAGACTAGGGTATACTAGATTGACGCATGGAATACTGTTTGATAATAATATTACCCCATTTTGCAATTGTCAGATTAACTATCCCACAACCCCGCAACATTTTTTACAAGTATGTCCTAAAATAAATAATGCAAGAAACACAGTTTTTCAAAACATAGATCCTTTGTCAGCTCTATCCAATCCAAATATGCAAAACATACTCCTATTAACTAAATTCCTGAAAAATTCTAATTTATATAATGAAGTTTAATTGAAATCTTTATATGTTTATATTGAAAATAGAATAAGGTTTAACAATATTTTATATACATATTAATTATGTATGAGCTGAAGGCCTAAGTTGCTATTGCTCTTATTTTGTATTTAAATTTATCTTATAATTTGTAATTATAAGCTAAATAATAATAAATAAATAAATAAAATACTTCTACTCGTACTAATAATTTTTATCGTTTTTAACAATATTTTTAAACTCTGAAATAAGAACCTCTCTTATGTTAAAAATTTTATTGCGGTCATTGCATGTTGAAAAATCAAGTTGTGTTGTGGTTGGTTTTAATTCATTTTGCTTTATTTTCTTCGAGGGCATGAACATCATGCAAATATGTCAGAAATAATGGTTGTTCGTTACTTTTTATATTAAACTAAAAAGGAATTAGTTTTGTTGTAAGACTTTTATATATTCAGGATTCAAATTCATTGAATAATAAGTATTTGTAAGTGTTAATCTTTTTATGTGGTTTAAAATTATACTGAAATTATAAAAAAATACTAAAAATTGTATATACAATATTATGGTAATTAATCCTATAAAAGTCAAATTTTTTTAAGTAGAAGTTAATATGCAACGTTTAAAAAAAAAAATAAATAGTTCTGAAATTGTGTAAAACGGTAGTAGTGGCAATGAAAACATTAATTAAGTAAAGAGGATTGTTTCTTCAAAACAACTTTTTACGATTATTATGCTCTACTTAATATTGGAGTTAAGCAACTCTTATACCACTTCCACTTAAATATATGTTTATAGCAAAACCTTCGGCTTAATTATATTCATATCTTCTGCAACCATAGACCGATCTTAATGTCATACCGTTAACTAGTGTGTATTCCGTATTATGCCACAATATTCATCACCCCTATTCGAGACATTTGGGCACATGAATTAAACATCATTTCGCTGCAGTGTGAGGTCAATTCCATTCAGCTTAGGGTAAAGTAAAAACTTGTTGAGTGCAATTTACTTCTTTTTTTACACCTTCATATCTTAAAATATTTTAGAGACTAACCTCGTTGATATCCGCCACAATTAGCTGGCAACCCATGAACGTGATGTAAAATTTGCTGTTTTCTAAGCGCAGCTGTTATTTACTTCTTATTTTTTCTTTAAAAAAATGTAGATAATGAAATGGTATAAGGGAAAATTTCTACCGTACATAATTTTATAATGCATCAACTATGACAATAGTTTTTTTAGTTCACATATTCTGCAAGAATATAAGACGGATTACAGATGTATCAACCCAAAAAATGTGTATCGGTTAAAAAAAAGTGAGTGCCTTAATTAACTAAAAGGTCATTTAAAAAATTATGAGATGATTTATATAAACTGGGTCTATATTCTTTATTTTTTTTTAATTGAATTAACCCAAGAAATCGTACTGTACCATAAGTTGCCGTTAAAAAATAGAATTTAAAAGACACGACATGATACAATGCCGAATCCTTATTACCGCTGACCAAATATATGTTAATCTTATTAAGTGAAGTAACTCCAACAAAAAAAAAACAAATATTGGGGTGACAGATAATTAAATTTTAAGAAAAAATAAGTACTATATATAATTGTATATCAAGTTTTTTTTTTAAATTATAGTATTTCCTGAAAGATCTCTTCAAGCGCTTTTAAAAGATTCCCATATTGATATCTTCAAAAATATGGCGCACAATCGTACTTTTCTATGAAAAATTCAGAGGCTGATAATTCTCTGTAGCCTCTAATATAATTTTTTTTTGGCTGGAGTTACTTCACAGAACCAGACTTGTTTTAAATGATATGGAAAATTTAGAGGCAGGTGTGGTTTTTTTTCCGTTGCCTCGAATGACATAGACGATATTGCTGATATGCGATAGCAAAATTTTCGAAACAAAATCTTATAGATTGGCGCATTTACATATTCTTTAGCTTATCTAGTGTCTTGGCAGAGTTAATTTAACCCCAACACGGACGGACGGACAGATGGTCATCGCTCAATCGACTTCGATATGCACAATAATTCAGCCAGCAAGCGGCCAGTGAATTTGGTTTTTAAAACCAGATTTGCCAATTGCTTAGCGTTGATGCGGTGCTATTTAGGCCCGTTTTATACATTTTGTATAAGTATATGAATTTTGACAGATATACAACGCTTCTCGGCCGAGTGTGAATGTTTTAATTATAATTTAAAAAAATCTGTAAATCTGATTAAGGTCGATTAAGTACAGTGGCCGAACTTTATTTGCGTATCCAAATACCGAAATTATATTACAGATGGCAGCTGGCAACTTTAGCACCCAACAATAATGATATTTGCAACCGTAAATTACTTTAAGATTTTGCAAGTAAAAACGGTAAAGTAGAAAAGTTGAAATATTTTTTATTCTTTAATTTTAAATTTAATCCATTTTTTGCCTATAGATTGAAAAATGAAAAAAATCACCACTAGAAGCTAAACAAGAAATTGTTTTATATGTATATAAGCATACATATACAATCAGACGTCTTGGTCATCCAATAATAAGTCCACGAAGCCTAACATTTAAAAAAGTTTATATATTTTCGCTTTTTAAATTTGTATTGCTTTTTACCTTTTTTTGTTGCAAATTATGTGTTGACTTATTTCACTTAATTTATTTGTTAACATTTATTTTTATTTTCTGGACACTAAGGACAGTTGCCAGGCATAATATGATTTTTTTTTTTTGCTAACTGAACACGCAACTAAACTTCGGTTGCCATTAACTCATTGGTAAAATATTTATATATGATTACAATGTACATAGCCTAACGTATATAGATGCGAAAAATGCTGATGAAAGATGTAGAGATCCAAAAAATACTTTTGAAATGATTGCGTTATTAGATACAATCCTTTATTTCTTTAAAAATTAAAAAACCGAATAATTCTTGCAAAACACCGACTCTAAAACAGACAAATTTAAAATCCTATTTCTTAAGGTCGGTAATTATACATTATTTATATTCTATTATATTTGAGAAAGATTGCGTTAGGATTTTTTATAAGTCGTAGAACAAAATATGGATGCAGATTAAACAAGAAAATTTTGCAGTTATTTGAACACCCTTTATATCTTACAATTTTTATTGCTGACACAATTAAACAAAATTTGTTTAAATTCTAAGCGTTATTTTATAACTGTTCAAAAGAAGGGCCATAATCATAATTTTATATATATTTATATTTGTTATTATACTGGATATAGTAGTGGGCATTCTGTCTAATTTTTAAGAGGTTGTCTGTAACGGCTTTAAAGATAGGCCGATGTAAATCAAATGACATTAGTTATAGGGTCACTTTTTACTTTCTGATTTCAAATTTGCTACTTGTTATAGCGGCCTTAATAAATAAAGGTTTAGTACAACGCTTGTATTACCAAATAACTAAGCTCTAAGTGACACTTTTTAAAACAAAATTTTTGCGATAATTACAAGTGCTACTGATTACAGATAATTTGTTTAACAGCCACATAAAGCCATTTTTCTTTTCATATTATTTATTTTTATCTGTTTCCTTTATTTAAGAAAATGCCACACTCTGCTTAACATAAAATTTTATTTATTGCCTTTTTTAAAAAACTTTTCGTATTTTTCATTTACGAGTAACACAAGTAGCTTCAAGAACAACAATATTATTCATTTTTAATAAGCGAAATAATTTAAAGTAAAAAACGCCTGCAATCACAAAAATAAACACAAAACAAACTTGTCAAGATGGGTGTCAGAAATAAAAGCAAATTAGCAAGAAAGCATTGAAAGTTGAGAACGTTCTAATAACTAAGGGAACAACTTACAACAATAGCCAACATAAAAAAAAACTACTTAGTATAGAAATATTTACCACCTTGGGAAGCTTAAGCTCCCTATTGTTTAAGTTACGAAATATCACAAAAGTTAAAACAAAAAACTGTTGCAATAAAATATTTTTGAATAAGTAAATAAAATACCATAAATATAATGTTTTTTTACACGCAGATTTGTTGACAAATACATAGTTAATTTTACACCCTTCACCAAGAAAGTGGAAAAGGGGTATTTCTTAGTTTTTCATTCTGTTTGTAATTCTAAAATATCCATATCCGACCCCTGAAGTATATATATTCTCAAAGCGTATGCAAAGCAAAGTCGATTGAGCGATGTCCGCTTGTCGATCTGTGTTAGTGTTGAAATCAGCTGAGGCAGTAGCTGAGCTAGAGAAAATCTAAATACGACAATCGATAAGACAAGATCGGTCCATGTCATTCGAGGCAGCAGGCAGACACCACGTCTGTCTCTAATTTTTCTATATTGTTTGTAATTACTTAAAAAAAGCATATATGGCAATAAAGAACTAAAAATAAGAAAAAAAAACATCTAACGAATTATGGGTCTCTGAACTTTTTATAGAAAAGTACGATTGTGTACTATTTTTTTAAGATATCAATATGGGTATCATTTAAAAGCTTTTGAAGAGATCTTTTAGAATATATAAAATTTTTTTAAAGATGTTTAACCCATTAAGAGCCGATGTCGTTTATGTGTAATTTTTTTTTATTTCTGTCACCTCAATATTTGCTTTTTGATTGGATATAAATACATGGTGAGGGCATATTAGATTTGGCATTGCCGAATATGGCACCCTTACTTGTTAGTTTTTAAATATAAAAAACATTTTGCAAAATAGCAAACAAGTCCCGGGAAATTTTTGTACAAATTCAAAAATTCTGTTTAAAATTTGTTGTATATGTTTTTTTACCTTTTAATTTATTATATATTTTTTTATTTATCAAGCACAATGTCTTCATCTTTTATTTTTATTTTTTCAATATATCGCTATTCCTTTGTGTATCATCATCAGGAAAAACAAATATTTATTTGAACATAAAACAGCAATAAAAAAGTAATAAAAATTTTTTTCAAACTAACATAAAACAAAAAAAATTTTTGTCATATAAAAAATTTTTTTAAAAACAAATATTAAGTACATAGCTATTTCTTATTTATCAAGTGTCTATAAATCTGACCTATAAAAACCGCCAGGTGCCATGAATGATTCACCATTAAAATTAAATTCTATTTCTCAAACTTTTTACAGCGGATATAGTAATTATTTGTGCAAATTTGATTATTTCATTAGAACAAGAAATCTTATATGCTGCAGTTTTTATGCTGCTGATTAAGACTACTTCCTAGTGAACTTCAGAATGTTGATATCTTCCGCCACGGGACTTTTCCTATTATTTTCGTTCCATTCAATTAATCTTTACCAAGGTCGTGCTATTATCCCGATTAAAATTACTAAATTCGCCGATATTATTTATTGAAGTTGAAAGCACATCTCGAGGGACATTTCGCTAACGATTTGTATTAATATTAAGAATGTTAAGGCTTCGTTGTTTTTTCCTTTCAGTGTACACAACGTCCTTTCGTGTAAAATTATATTTTCTTACATATGTATGTATGTTTTTTCGTTTTTAGTTCAGTTTTAAAATTGTATGGAAATCGATTTATGTAGAAAAAGAGAAGAGAAATGCATGGAAAATTTCATTTTATAAATAATATTCTATTTATGAATGACTAACTGACTGACTGAATAACTGAATATATTGCAAATGAAATAAACAATTAAGCTCGTATAAAAGGGCAAGTGAATGAAAAAAAACCTGTTTTGCATTAATAATAATTTGTAAAATTTACTTAAAGGACAAATATTCAAAAATGCCATGTCACAATAGAAAAAGCTATGATTTTTTGGATAAAGAAAAAATCATTTTACATTTTACATTTGCAAGTTTTTTTTTTATTTAATAAAATCGTATTTCAATTAAATAAAATCAACTTTTTCTTTTAAATATTAAAAAGGAATTATGTATATTTTTGTAAAATACTAGCTTATTTCAGTTTGCACCATTTTTTGCAAAATATAATATAAGTCACATTCTGTATAGCATGCTTTTTTGCAGTATACACCTATCCCTCGATTTACACGATACTTTTTTTACACGATTTCACTTTTACACGATTTTTTTGGATTTCGTACAAATCGAGGGATATAGAAATTACCTCAATTTACTTAATAGCTTTTTAATATTTTTCAAATTTAACGAATGTTACCACCGCCATTAGATATAAAAAGGGAATTCCCATGTATTGCATGCATACACAAAAGAAGCTCAAAAATGTATAGACAATCAATTCAGTTAGTGTTAAACAGACAGGCGTGTGTCGTGGTACATATTCAGAACAATTAAAATATTTGTGAAGTTAGTTATTCAAAATTGTATGGCATAATTCATAATTCATTTATAATTTTTTAACCATGCCGAAAAATATTTTTAAAGATCAAGCAAAAAGAAAAGTTATATCATTGGAAACTAAAATTCAGATTTTAGATAGACTGCGTAAAGGAGACAGAGTGACAACAGTTTCTAAAATTTTTTCCATTCATGAAGCAACAATTAGAAGTATAAAGAAAAAAGAAGACATAATCAGGAAAAGTGTTGCAGCTGGAACTAAAACAAGTTTGAGTACAACTTCATACGTACGGGATACTATAATTGAAAATACGGAAAAGGCACTCATGATCTGGATTGAAGATCAAACTCAAAAGAGAATTCCAATTGATACCAATGCCATTACTAATAAAGCTTTAAAAATTCATGAAAAACTTAATGATCAGCTACCATCTACATCATCAACTTCAAATAAGTCATCCTTTACTGCAAGTAAAGGATGGTTTGAAAAATTTAAGCAAAGAAATTCCTTACATAATCTAAAATTAAAAGGAGAACAAGCTTCCGCTGACACTAATGCAGCCAAAGAATATCCTGAAAAATTTGCTGAAATTATTGCTGCTAAATCATACGTTCCTGACCAAGTCTTTAATGCAGATGAGTCGGGCCTGTTTTGGAAAAAAATGCCTCAGCGGACTTTTCTTTCAAAGGCTAATAAATCTGCAAGTGGATACAAAGCTGCTAAAGATCGTATAACAATCCTTTTTTGTTCCAATGCTTCTGGCGATCATATTATGAAGCCTTTAGTCATAAACAAATCGCAAACACCACGTGCATTTAAAGGATTAAATAAAGATAACTTACCCGTTTATTGGATGGCCAATAAAAAGGCATGGGTTACGGCCGCTGTGTTCAATGATTGGTTTCATAATATATTTGTTCCAGATGCAAAACGGTATCTGAACAAAAAAGGATTGCCATTTAAAGTGCTTTTAGCTATTGACAACGCACCTGGACATCCAAAAGACTTGCAACACGAGAATGTGCAAGTTATATTTCTTCCAAAAAATACTACTTCTTTGTTGCAGCCCTTAGACCAGGGAATAATTTCAACTTTTAAAGCGTTATATATCAAGCAATCGTTCAAGTATATCTTAGATATAATAGATAATGATGAATCTTTATCAGTAATCAATGCATGGAAAAAATATACTTTGTTAGACTGTGTCAAAAATGTCACATTGGCTTATAATGCAATTAAACAATCAACACTCAAAGGCTGTTGGAAAAATTTATGGCCAGATGTAGGAGAAAATAGTATGTCCTCTCAATCCTTGGATGATGAATATTCTGAGATAGTCGATATGGCACGTACGGTGGGAGGAGAAGGTTTTAATGACTTTAGTGCACTTGATATTGAAGAATTGATGACAAATAAAGAACTTGATGTTGAAGATTTAGTAGAAATGTTGATCGAAGAAAACGACAGTGATTGCGATGAAGGACTGGCTGAACCAATAGCACTAACAACCAAAAATATTAGTGAAGGGCTTGAGATAGGTCGAAAGTTGGGAAATCATTTTTTAAAAAATGATCCAAACATTGAAAGAGCCCTTGCTTTCCAGCGATATATAACACAGGGCTTAGCCCAATATCGGGAGGTTTACAAGGACTTAAACAATAAATCGACACAAGCATTAATAACAAATTACATTTCAAAATCTCCACGAACCGATATTATATCTAATATATTAACTACAGATCCAGAAACAAATATAACATTATCTAGTGATGAAAACGATATGTCACCCACTAAACAGATACGACTAGTAGTAGAAGAGAGTGATGAAGAACTGATTGAATCTGATAACTGATGTGTGTTTTATTATTAAAAATATATATTTACACATGTGTATTTCTTTTTATAGACTGTCAAATACTAGTTTGTTTGTAAATAAGGTTTATTTTGCTTTACGAAAAATATATTTTTTTTTAATACATGTAACTTAATGAATTCAAAGATATGATTTTTTTTTAGTATATATTTTATTATATTATTATTTTATTTATAATTTATATGTTTTTCGTTATTTTTAACGTTTAAATAAATGAATTTGCTAAAAAAATATTTTAAATTATTTGTATTTGGCTCTTTTTTTCGATTTACACGATTTTTCATACAAAAATATTTTATTTCGATTTACACGATTTTTTCAGGAACGCATCTATCGTGTAAATCAAGGGATAGGTGTAATAAAATATTATTAAACAGATTATATGTAAAAAGGAAAAAATAAAAAATATCATTTTCATATTTTTAAAGATAAAAGTGTATTATAGTTCCGGTACATATTGTTAGTGAAAAAATATTTTATAATAATTTTTCATTTTAAATATTTCAATGTGAAAAACTTCAATTCAGCTGTAACGCATATGAAAAAAACGAGGCATTTAATAAACCATTGTTGAGAGTTTCATCTTAATCGTAAAGTTGCTGAAAACATAAGTTTTTAAAACGGAAGTAAAGTAGTACAGCATCCATAGCTCAATTGTCGCACATATAATTATGATCAGCCACAAAATGGCAAGGTAAATAAAAGTGCACTTAACAAAAAAAAAAAAAAAAAAAAAAAAAAAAAAAAAAGATATAGAAATTTTGTTAAGACGGAAAATGGTTTTGGGAAAATTCAATTTTGTTTATATTCTAAAATATTAAAAAAAGAGGGGATATAGATTAAAAAGAAAGGAGGGATAAAAAATGCCTTCAATTATTTTTTTCAAAATAATGCTTGTATAAAAGAGAAAACAAGTAAGAAAAAATAAAAATGGAAGTACAAAGTTTTAAAAAAATTGGGTATTTTAAGTTAATTAAAGTTAACTGTGCTTGATTCCTTCAGCGATTTATATTTTATGATATGGTTATGAAATATTTATAACTTAAAACTACAAAATAAAATGTGTTACTGCGGTGAAAGCAAATCCATTCTGCTACTTTTGCATGACTTTAACTTTATCTGTCAACGATCAGTCCCTTTTACAAGTAATCGCTTACCTCCATTTCCTCCTACAAATTACGAAGAATAAAGGCTTTCTTTTAATACTGAATGCAGTTACGCCAACACGGGTGCTTCTTCGCACTTAATTGGAAGTCCAACGAGCAGGCCTTACTTTATGAATCAAGCTGATATGAATAACTCAGTTCGTGACTGTGAAAAATAAAGTCTGAGCTACATGCATCTAAAGTAATACAATAATAATAAAGTGTATAAAGACGTAAAAGTCTCGTACTTGTTTTCTCACAACATTATAGATGCTGTGTCAGTATCATATTTATAGTTATGAGTTTAGTAATAACGCATAATTTCTAGATTTAAGCTTTGAGTACTTAATGTTCATTGAATAATTATGACGAAGTGTATTGCTTTCTCCGCGATGTTTTATTAAGTATTATGTCGACTTAGCTTATCGCCTTTTCTATTTTATTTTCAAGCTTAACATATAAGCTTGAGTCACCTTTTTCACATATTTTCTTGTTGAATACATATTTTGTTCTTGGAGATTTTATAATATATTGATTATCTTCGACGCTATGAAAAAATATTTTTTTATTGTCGATTTCCAAGTCTGCAATACAGCTTGTTTGATTTGCTTGGTTTTAAATGAAAATGTTTTTACGGTTTTTTGCATGGCAAAAAAATTTTAAATGCAAATGCAGTAGCTATTTTTGACATACACTATTTTAAAAATGTAGTTTAATGTTAAAGATCAAAAAAGTTAATAAATAAAAAATATTGCACTATGGGTTTTCGCTTTATTTTAGTGTTCTGTAGGGGTCTTGTAATAACTTCAGTAATATGTTGCTTTTCTTTTATTATGAAAGGTGTTGAAATGACACTGTCACTGTCACGACATCTAGTGTAGGAAGCCAGAAGAAAAAAAGTGCTAAGCAAACAAAAAGTTAAGCTTATGATCTGAAAAGACTTCGAAAGAAAAACAAATTTTTTTGGTAAAACTGATTTTTATGAGAAACCTTGTAAACAAAAGTTGACAAGTTTTTCCTATACAACCTTTCATGCTTCTTTCTATGTGTCATGTACCTAAAATTCATTTAATAAATTGTAACAAGCAAATTGAAAAACTTTGCTTTTACTTGCTAATCAGCGTTCATCAACTTTTATCGTTTTTTTTTTTAAACTTCATGACACGTAGGAATTACATTTTTATGACATAAAATAATTTAAGAGCCTTTAAGATTTATATAAATTGCTTTTCTAGCTCCTTATTATCAACAAGAAATTACAAAATGGTATTTTGTTTATGATGCTTTTACAAGGGAAAAACATTGAAAAATTGAAGTATTAGTTCTTTCGTAAACTTATAATTCAAAAACTGAAAAATACACTTATAATAAAGAGCATTAAAATTTTAATAAGAATAATTCAAAAACTGAAAAATACACTTATAATAAAGAGCGTTAAAATTTTAATAAGAATGGATATAAAAAATAATTTTAGTAATAATAAACTGTAACATGATTTTTTTCGCTAAAAAAATTGGGAAAATTGAATTTTTTGTTTGCGTACTTAAAAATATTGCAAAACTAGTTATCACCCAACCCACTTGATAAAACATATTATTTTATTTCTAAGTGGCTAAACCGACTGAAACAATATTTTTCATGTAAGTATTCGAGCATTAAAGCAATTAAAAATTTATCAAGAACGGCGCAATTTGATATCAAAATGGGGCAACTGTACATGGCGCCGCAACGCTTTAAAATAAGATAATAAAATAATTTTTTGTGCAACTCATTCGAAAATCATTTTTTGATTTAAACTAAAATAAAATTTATTTCCAAAAATCAGTAGAATTTTATTTTGAAATACAAATTCGGTGAAGTTAACGTATATTATATTTTTAGTGTATCTTAGTACTTTACACTTATTCCTATTTACTACAACTACAAGAAAATAAACACACGAAATATTATTAATTTGAAATTTTTAAGTAATAAGTAATAAGGCAAAAGCCAAATTCAAAGACCCTTAAATAAAATTTATTCCAATTTAATATTTTATTGCACCTAAATACATTTATACATATGTAAGTATATAGTAATTTATTTAGTTACAATATGATTATACAGTTAAATTTTTATTATGCATGATTTTGTATTCAGTTGTTTATTTAAATGTCAATTTACTTACTGTAATTGTCCGCTTTGCTATTAGCGAAATTTATGCATAAATCGCATAAATTCTTAATTAAATTTTAAATTTATCTATACGTCGGTAATGTTATAAAAATTTTTATTAAAATATTTCGTAAAAGTTATAGTGAAATTTGAAATTGTTTTGATAGGAACTTAAAACAACTCTGTCGGCGGTAGGACAGTGCACACAGAAAAAAAACCAAAGTATTAAATTAAGTTTTAGGGATCATTCCTTGCCTTTTTCTTTTGTAAGTTTATTTTAGTTTTAAAGCACTATTTTTAGTAAATTTTGAAATAGATTTTCGTTGTCTTGCATTTCAGTTTCGAAAAAAAAAAATTTCCGGTTTTTTCAATTTAAAAAAAAACTTGGAATTTTCAATGATTTTGTGCTTTTTAGTTGGAACGTAAAGGAAGATTAAACCAGAGCCTACAAAGACGCAACTGATAGATCTTGTAGATCATCTGTACGGCATTACTAACCGCAGACTATTAAAGTAGCCGAACATAGGAAATTTTTGCTAAAGCTTTAAAACAGAAACTCAACAAGAAGTTGGTCTCTCTACAAGACATCTTTGAATAATTAAAAAAACCAAGCAGGAATTAAAATCCTGGAAAATATTTGCGAAACAAAAATCAACTCCTAGATGCATTCAGAAAATAAATGACAGATAATCACTAGAACACCTATTACTGGACTGCAACACAATCTTGTAACAAAAGAACGTGATCATTAGATCTACGGAATAATTGTGATCCCTTAAATCAATGGCTTTTGTCTACATTTCAAACTTGGCTTTTCTGACTTTATATTTCAGATCAGTGAACCAAATGCAATGTGGTCTACATGCCAAAAAAAGTGAAAACAATACATGCAAATATGCACATCGTCACTCTCACAGCCTTCTTGTTTAAAACATTGGAGAGGCTTATCGAAATTTGATAGAAACATAGTTTCATTAACTCAACATAATACGCAAAGGGTAAGACAGTTAGGACAGGAAAACATTGGCACGTTTCGTTTAGAAACATCTTTAGAGCGTAAGAATACTATGGTAGTCTTATTGGAAATAGGAATGGCTTTTAATACAATTTATCCAACAGCAATAACTCTGTTGGAACTTGTAGTTGACCGATCTATCATAGAGTTTGTAACAAGCGTGCTGAGCTACATGAATGCTACTCACTCAACTGGAATGACAACGTTCATCAAAACAGCATCAGGGGCCACAACACAAGGAAAGCCTCAGTCACCTGTTATGGATGTAAAAACTAACACACTGCTTAGTAAGTAGGACATCAAGGATTTCAAAACTGTTGCTTATGCAGATAATGAACGTTGGCAGTAGGTGGAATTCACATGTCGACGATTTCGCAGCTTTTAAAACCTGATAATTAGGTAAAATGTCATAAGAGCGTGGAAAAATTTATTTTGGGATGTTACCAAAATGCACGAGGATTAAACCAACTTTTATAGATTAATGCACTTGAAGTAGGGTGTTTCATCTCCATCTCGGATACATACATGTAAATCTAAAAGAGTTACCAGACTTGGGAAGGAATATTAATAAAAAATTTTTGAATAAAACTGAGTTTAGGACCGCCTATTATCTATTTTTTTTAATTTTAATTTTATGTAATAAAAGAAAGAGGCACAACCTTTTAATTATTTCTCATTATGCTGTTTTATGTTGTTTTGTGTCCTTTTACCGTTTTAAAAATTTTGCTATTGGCCAAAAAAATTTTTGCTAAACGTCCTTTACGCACCAAAGTGAAAATAGTTTTTTGGCAGCGAACCAAACTTTAAAGATCTTTCCCTTTCTCCCCATACATAGCGCTGCACTCATTGACATAAGCACACAGGAACTTACGATAATTACACACTTATTCAAAATTACGTTATCGCAATATTTACATTCGCTATTTTGTTATTTAGAACTGTATATTTAAATTGGCTGTCAAACCCTTCAGTGCTGCAATCAAATTCTGAGCGTGTATGCGAAATTAAAAAAAAAATTAATTAAATTATTTTGACGGTACTTTTGAAAAATAGAGAGCACTCACAAAATTTGACGGCAGCATTTGAGTGTTTGTCACGCGTTTAAACTTCTCTGAATTTCATATCTTTTTATACAAAAGTATATTGTAGATTCAAGGATGGCGCCATTTTGGACGGACGGAAAAAGTACCTTTTGTAATTTAAACTGGACCAAATAAAACAAATGTAAAATAAAGATAGAAAAAAATATCAAAATTGAACTGGGGTTTTTCTTGCGAAACCTACACAATTATTTTTTTTAGTTTTTAAACTATTTGGTTCGACAAAACATTTTATGTCATTTTCTTTTTTTAATGTCCACTTCTTTTTTTATTTGAACTGTATTGAACAATAAGATGGATATATCAACCAGAATTTTAGTTTAAATTTATTGAATGTTATTGAAGTTGTTGTTGATAATCTGCGGATTTCTTTTTTTTTTTGTAAAACAAAGATAACAATGTTTGCCAAAATCCCAAAATAAAAAAAAAACAGAAACAAATAAATGGAATTTTTTTTTCATTTTTACATACTTTGTCCAGTACACTGCAGAAATCATACTTTTGGGATTTTAAATTTTGAAGTTTTCTTGAAGACTATTTATACACAAAAATGATTTTGTAAAAAAAAAGGTGGATTAAGATAATAAAGAATAATAAAAAAACAAATCGATCCATTTTTGTTCAAGCGAGAAATTATAATAGAAGATTAATTTAATCAGTTATTTCATAATTCTTTAAGAATACAAAATTAAAAATGTATGCAGTAGCGTACAGTATAAATTGGAACTTTTAAATATGTTTTCTTTTAACTCTTAGCTTAGTATGAAGCTTCGGCAATTAGCATAACTCAAAATATTTATGCATATAATAAAACAGTAACTGGGTCTCTTTGTGTATGAAATATTTTTTGGAAAATTTTGATGTTGGTGTAGATAGTAACCGAAGTGGAATAAAAAACATCTATTTTTGGAATTTTTGTCTGTCCGTCTGTCTGTTTTTGTTTGCACCACGCAAGAACTGCTGGATGGATTTGAATAAAATTTTGTGTCTTTTAAATTTTTGGTTCAATTAAGGGATACTTTTTTTATAAAAATATGCCATTTCCTAGAAAAACTAGATACACAAATGTGGAAGCACCTAACTTTATAGGTATAATGGAAAAAAATTTTCTTTTATTATTTTTTACTGCAAGAACAATTTTATAGAAATTTTTTTATAAGATTTCGTAAAAATATATATTTTGATAATATATTAATCATTTAGTAAAATTCTAGCTTCTTGCTAATTTAAAGTTATTTGATATTTTTAGAAAAAAATGCACAAATAAATTCGAAATCAATAAAGAGATAGGTGCTCGCTTGTCATCTGGGGTCGTATTAAAACAAATTTCATCCCGGTTACGACCGTACAGCAAGACATTGCCAAATCGACTTACAAATGAATAAAGGTTATGAACATATATACTTTATAGTGTTGGAAATGAATATTGTAGAAGTTACAAACAAAATGTTAAACATATATATTTGTAACTTTTACAACTGTGGTAATGGGTGTAACAGTTAAATACCAATTTATAAAAGCCTTTTGAGAAGGAACTGTGTTTAAATCCAAAATGTCCAAAAATAGTAAATTTTAAGTATGCTTCGGAAAGGATATTTAAGATATCTTATTTTTGCTTTAACGATAAGAAATTAAGTTCAACCCTTTCTCAAAATCCCAATTTGACAATTTTATCCCGATATTTTATATGGCAAACTTAAAACATGTGTTTATTTACTAAATAATCTATTGTAAATATTACTAATCAAATTTAAGAAAGCTTTTCACAACGAAGAGGATTTTGCTTAAAAACTAACTCTTTTGTTTGCCAAATGTGTCAAAAGGCAACGACACGAGTATTAAGCAATAATATATAAGTAAAAAGATGAAAACTAAATAATGTTTTTTAAGACTGCAGTATACTGCACAGTAGGCCTTTAATAAAAATATAATAGATTTGAGAATCAAGAAACATATAATGTGTTTTGGCAATTGGTAACATCTACGATAATTAATAATTTTATAAACTCATTTTGGGAATTCGATTGCCAAATGCTACGTGAAGAACGACTTAAAAATAGTTTTTAGATAAACTGACTAACATTTTAAATATTTTGCTATACATTAAGATTTTATCAAAAAGACCAAGCGCAATTTCGGACTACAACAGCACTGTGAAAATAATTGCTATCCTCCTTTGCAGAGCATCCTAAAGAAGCACACAGTTTGTAAACTTTTGCAAAACAGCTAGCAATATTTAAATTATTTCCCATCAGGCAAAAATAGTATATAATCAGGAATGTCGCAGAACTTAACTGCATATTGGTTCTTCAGAAAACGAGTTTCAGTTTCTTTGAAAATAGTGGTGCCATTGCCATAATCATTAACAATTCATATTTGTGTTGCTGTTGTTTAAAAAAGAAGTGCAACGAAAAATATAAAAAAATTTAAAACATAAATTTAATAACTAACTGTACATGGATATGGAAAAAAAAAGAAAACATTTATTTGATATCTATGATTACGGTTATAGCTACGGCATTATGGCCACATATGGTGAAGATTATATAAGATTCCATATTTGGCTATACCGAATTTTTTATATTCTTCACCGTATATGTAAATCTAGTTTAGTAAAGTAAGTCCAATCACAAAAAAAAAAACTAATATTAGGGTGACAGAATTAAAAATTAAGAAAACATTAAGTACTATGTATAATTTTACATAAATATGTCATTGGCACTTAATGAGCTAAGCATTTTAAAATTTTTTATTATATCCTGAAAAATCTCTTGAAAAGTTTTTTTAATGATGCCTATATTAATATATTAAAAAAAATGCAGTGCATAATCGTACTTTTCTATAAAAAGTTTAAAGTTCCATAACCCGAAAAATGTGCGTGAACAACAATTTGTACACTTAATGTTGTTTTCAGATTTTTTAATAAACCAACAAAATAAAGCACATAAGATAAATAGAAGAGTTCCCTTTCTTTTTAACACATGTTGCTTAATTTCAACAGCAATTCTATCGAAACTATTTCTGAGAAAATTGTTTAAAAAATTTTTTGTGGCGCATCTGAGAACGTGGCAAAACTATTTTAACCCGATTTCGAAAGGACAAACATCTTTAAGCCCCTCTATGTATAAGAGTCAAGACTAACTATTTGTAGAATCTAAAATGAATATTGTCGAAACCACAAACTATATGACAAATTTACATGTGTATATTTTTCCACCTGCGGTGGAGGATATAAAAATAAACAAATATTGCATAATTCAATATTCATATATTAATTTCACACAAATGCAAACAATAATTAAATTTCAACCTCAAAACGCATTTTATTTCAAAACGCATACAAGGGAAAGCAGTTACACACTGCATAAATTAAAATAAGACATAAGGGCTTAAAAATATTGAAAAAAGTTTATAGCAAATTCGTGGGTTTTTTTAATACGTGTATCTATTAGAAAGATATCAATTGTAGAAAGTTATGTAAATATCGACAAAATTTTATTCCGTTTCATCATACAATTTTCTATTAATGGACATGAAAGAACATAAAAATTTTTGATGAAATGTGCTCCGGTAAGAAAGAATTTTTAAAAATGTGGTTAAATATTTGCAATAATTCTCAATCTATCCTTCTTATAATTTTTGTATTAAATTCAACACAAAAGTGGGGTGTTCATAAAAAGATGATTAGTTGTTACTTTTTTTTTCAAGCAAGGCTACAAAGATTATTAGAATGTTGTTTATTTCCATAACGTCGTTGTTCTAATTTTCTTACCGTCAATTCTACTCATAAGGGCCTGGTTAGTTATAGTAGTTATGGAAGCACAATCAATTTTACTCATAACGGCCAACAGTGGTTTAAAACGATTTTAGGGACAAAATTCGGTATCTCAAGAAGCACTTAAGGTATCTTAATGAAATATAATAGAAGCAAAGCAGAGGTAACTCTTAGGGAATTAACGAACGTTTGGCCGCCTGGGGTGAAAGGGTACTTCTAGGTAGGTCACCAAAATTGGGTACCTTGGACATATAAATTTTTAAAAATATCATTAAAGGTTTATTTTTGACTCAAATGTTAAGATTTTAAAATTTAATTAGACCTTGAAATTATCTATAATATTATGCTTGCGTGTAAAGGTTATCTCTTTTAGTTTGGTATTCTTTTTTGTTTATGTAATTTTAATTTAGTTTGGTAAAACAAAATTTTTTTAAACCATTAAAAAACCTTTAGCTAATGCATATCCAAGGATATTTAGGTAGCAAATTATAAAGGTTTTCTCTTAAGCCCTATCCAAACAAAAAAAAAATAAAGAATAAAATTTTAAGGTTATTGTACAATTCCTGGGAATGCAAAGCACCGGTAGAAAAAGGGTAAACAGCCTTTTAAATCTGCAACTATTGGCTATATACTCCAAAAAGAATTTGACAGCCCTGTGATTAGTTAAGACAAGGTAGACCCTTAAACAATTGAATTGATCACTAAAGCGATTTTGCGATTTGCTACTGAAAATATAGATCACCAATTGATTTTACCCAAATTTTTAATAAAAATTATAGACCCTTATTTCCTAAATTTGAATTAAAAAAATATACCGTTACTGTTACAAATGTATTTTTATTTTATTTATTTTCAATATTTTTATCTTAAAAATTATGATTGTTACTGTCGAGAAAATTAAATAAAAATTTTAATTTATAGAGAAAAAATTGTCTGAAAAATACACCCTGTCATATTTGTTTTCTTAAAAAAATACTAAAAATAATGTAGCATAAATTAATTTTTATGAATACATTTAATTAAAAATTGCTTAATGCACGTTTCTTATATGTATTGTCTATTTAAATACGTCTTTTTTTTTATTGTCGTATTTACTTTAATTTTAAAATGCTTAAATTCTGTCATTATTCAGCTTACAATTTATCTACAAAAAAACATGTGCCGTCTTAAATAACAGCTAAAGCAATAAACAAATTTATTCCGTAATATTTCATAAATGAAGATAACTATGCAGAAATATGAAAAATTTCTGTTAAAATTAAGAGAATATTTCAAGGATCACACTTTATAATTTAACGAGATTTATGTTAATGTAAACACAGAACAAGAAGATAAATTATGGTCACAAATGTGTTTCCAATCACGTTGAGTCGGCTGTAAGTACAATTTCATAAGACGAAAGAAATGTACTTGACCTTATTTTCATTTTTATTTGTTTCAAAGTTGTGATGAAAAATATAAATATACACACGTATTTAAGAGCTGATGTTTGCAAAATGTATTTAACATATGATGTATGTTTTAATGTACAATTAAATAAAAATAAAAAGAGTAATAAAAAATTATATTATTTCTTTGTTTTTATTGATAAATGTGTTCCAGATATTAGAGGCTAAATTAAAGACTATTAGTGGTTCTTGTATTAATTTGCATTATCGTGTAATAAAGGGCAGTTAAAATCTTTACAGTCAAGGTGTTCGAGTCCTTTGCTTAAATCTTCAGGTGGTGCGGATTACTCTTGCAGCACACAATATTAAATAAAATATTGAAATGTTATTGTAACGTAAGCTACAATATTTTAAAGTTTAATATAATCGCACAACCTTGGACGCCAACTGACAAATCAACTTCTCGTATTTAGTGTGTGCAAACCACATCTCGCCTATTGATCTGGACAAAAAACCGTTGATGATTGTGCGGTACTGATTTCCATCAACCTTAACGAGAGCTCTAGCTTTATTGGATCTTCTTCCACACTTTCTTTTACAGCGGCGATATTCTCCTTCGCGTGTTTGTTGGTATTAAAGCAACATTTAGAGTGTATGTGGTATAAAATCTAGGCACATTTCGACGAGTGGGTTGCTAAGAAAGTCGATAATATGCGCTATAAAAATCAGGACGTCGTCTAAAACTTGTACGAATTTATAACTGATTTTCGAAATAAATCTTTATAATTCGGTAACATTGTTCAGGCGACAATCTATTTATGATGACTCTACTAGTGGCACGCATATATTTCTTCTTTCTGCTTGATCATATTAAGATAGAAGATATATTTCCCAAGTTACAATGTTATTTCTATGAAAATTTTGGGGTTTGCGTCATTTATCTCAAATATTTTAGTTTTACTACTTTGTTGTAAGGATGGAAAATGAAAAATTCAATTATGTATTTTTTTTAATAATTAAAAACAAGCTACAAAAAAAAATAAATTTTTACACATATAAGTTTAAAAAAAACAATATAAACACTTATACAAATTTAAACTATTCTTGATTTTATACATAGGAAAGACGAATTAGCAATGTCCGTCACTAAAGTTTCTCTATAAAATGACGTATTTTTACGAAAAAAAAAAAATTATTCGATACTTTACCCAGGTTCTAGGGGATCTCCTTACAAGAATCTACTTAAATCTATTCAGTAGCTTTAAAAGTGATGCGAACACAGACACTTAGATTGACAGATAGATAGATAAATTTTTTTTAAATAGGTGTTTAGTATTCCATATGGAGGGCTATCTCTACCAACATCAAAATTTAAGCAAAAGTATTTAAATATTTCTTTTATAAATAAAGTTTACATAAACTAAAAACAAAAGGTAGCAAGCGAATACTCCTTTTTTACTTAGTAACTATTGCCGACTTTACAAAATATCTAAATTCCAAAGAAAATACACGCTCCGATAGCTACATAAATAAATGTGTAAAATATGTATTCTGTTAAGTTCATTGTTTTGTTTGCATATGTATGTATATAAGAAAAGTTCAAATATTGACAATCGGTATTGTTTATTTAAGTAAAAAATACTTCATCAAATTAATACGCCATCACCATGAAGATGTGAATGTTGTTCCTTATTTTTACACTCTGTTCAATAAAAATGAAATATATTATTCCAAATAGTATGTCTCTAAAACCATAAACCAAAAAATAAAGAAATGAAGAACGAGTGAAATATTTTGAAAATAAATAAGGCGGTTTTATTTATACGTCTGGAATGTATAAAATAAAATTCCTTATGCTTTCTGTTTTGAGATGTTATCGTTTGAATTTTTTTTATTTGTGACTCTTTAACAGACCTGGGGGGATTCAATTACATTTCAATTACAATTACAATTACATGTAATTTGTAATTGAATATTTTCAATTACAAATGACAAGTAATTGTAATTGAAATCAGGGACTAAAGTCAATTACAATTACTTGTAATTTGTAATTGAAAAATTTCAATTGCAATTACTTGTAATTTGTAATTGAAAATGCCAATTACAAATAAGATGTAATTGTAATTGGAAATTTTAAATTACAAATTACATGTAATTGTAACTGTAATTAGGCAATAATCATTACTTGTACTTAAACAAAATTCAATTACATTTCTAAAAACAGAAAGTATAACTATAAATTCTAAAAATGAATTACTAAAACGTTTCGGATAATTTCAGCAAGTTTATTAAAATTTATATTAAAGCTCTGACAATTCTTACGGTGAGGACATAAATGAAGGTAATAATCGCTCACGAAAAATTAAAAACTTTGATTTCGTTTTTATATTTTTTCATTTTATATTCCATAGTCATTAATACATCCGATTGTAAAGAAGAAAGTAGTTTAAAATTTGAACTTAACCTTTACTTGCGTGATCTGAATTCATCTCTTAAGTGCGTCAAGAATTATCCCACAATACAAAAGGCTTTTCTATGATCAAATACTCCCTTCTCATCTCCAGCGCCAGTTGGAAAAGTTGTTTTCATTCGCTAGTATAATTTTAATACCTAGGCGACAAAGCTTAGCAGGTGAAAATTTTGAAAAAATGGTTTTATTTAAAGCAAATATAAATTTTGTTTAAATTTTCACTTTTTTTAGTATGTTATGTATATAGTACATATGTATGTACTATATCTTCCTTAAAGTTGTTGTTATTTTTTGCATGTTTATTATGTGTATGTAATTGAAGATTTTTGTAATTAAATATTTTTTGACTAAAAATAATTACAAAAGTAATCATTACACAATTTTGTTTCATTTATGTAATTTTGTAATTGAATTTTTCAATTACAATTACATGTAATTTGTAATTGGATTTTTTCAATTACAAATTACAAGTAATTGTAATTGAAATTTTTCAATTACAAATTACAAGTAATTGTAATTGAAATCAGGGACTAAGGTCAATTACAATTATATGTAATTGTAATTCAAAAAATTTCAACTACAATGACATCCCCCAGGTCTGCTCTTTAAGGACAACAAAATTAGAATGAAAATAAAAGTTATTTTTTAGGCGCCATAATAAATAAATAAATAAAAACAATCACAGCCTATTTATAAAGGCTAAAAGATGAAAAATTCAAGAAACATCTTATTGTATAAGTACGCACATTGAAATTTAAATTAAACTAGCTATTTCTGTTCGTTTCTGTTTAGTTGTAAAATACTAGGCTCAGCTGTTGGTTTCTCCAGCAGGTTCGTTGCAGATTCAACTTAATAATTGCTCCTATTCAAAAAAGTAAACAAGCAAAAAATCTGTGATTAACAGATTAAAAAACAAACACTTAACATTATGCCTCGCTTGTTTCATACTTAAAATTCTGAAGTTCAAATTAATCAAAAAATACTTTATGTCATAGCTCGTAAGTAATGACCACTAATCGTAATAATTAGTAATTAGATTATTTTTTTTTAAGTTGGAGTAATAATTATGTTGCAATTATTTTTTAATATAATTACGAGAAAGTAATCAAAAATAATAACAAGTAATAAAAAAAAATAATCCGACTACTTTCGTTTGATTGTTTTTGATTACTGTTTTTATTTGGCAAAATATGACAATACTGTATTTTTCTATATGAAATTCTACCATTAAAAAAACACTTACATTTAGTTAATGTTTTTTTTAACATTTTTGTTACTGCTTTGTTTTTTGATTTGATAATTAATTACCTTTTTGCATCCTTCATTATTTTGCATTTTTCTTAATTTCTTTTATATGCATTTGAAAGCAATTGCTTCAAGTGTTTATTGTTTTTATCAGTAACATTTTGTTTTGTTTGTTTATCATTCCGTTTATTTTGTTTTTAAAGTGAAGTATACTAAAAGTTATAGTAGTTACAGAGTTTCCGCTTTGAAAATAAGACGATAAAGGTGACTAATGCCTTTGTATATTGAAGTAATGTACTCCTTAAAAGAGGTCTAAGAAAAACCTAAAAGCTGTCAATCTGTCCATTGTTAAGCAGATAAGGAGTGAAGCATAAAAATTTAAAAGGAATAACTACCTTTTTACTTTCGCCACTTCGCGAAATATTACGCCAGAATATCGTCTGGTATAAATGTGGCCGCCATTTTTTGTGATACTCTTGAAATAGCCAATGTATGCTTCAAAAAGTTTAGCAGTTTTTACATAGCATCTTATATTTGGCCTACAGCACACTATTTAACTGTTACATCGGTAAGAAAATAATCATTCTATTAAAATAAGGTTATGTATGTTGTAATGCGAAGAAAGCTGTAGAAAATTTGTAAATAACTGACTTGAAACTATTTATTTGCTTACAAGTTGTTATTGCATATATAAAATTCTGACTGCAAGTATATATTTTTTTTTTGTAATTCCACCATTTAGTGAAAAAATGTCACAGATCCCTATAATTTTAAGTTATTTTTCCAGATTGGCTAAAAATTTTGAAGTATATACCTATGACAAGTTTTCAACTAAGTATTTATCTAAAAAAAGTTCCAATTAAACAGATTAAGCGTGATCGCGTAAACAAACATTCATATACTCAAATTTCACATGATTAATTATTGACTATTTATCACGTTAATTGAGAAAAATGATCAAGAGACAGAAGAAACATTTCTAAGCGAAAAAATTAAATTTAAGTTGATACTTAATCGAAAAATTCTTTTTCATATTCGACTCGGTCTTCCGTTAAAAAAAACACTTTTGTTTAAGTACTTACCTGAATGATTTACAAAACATATTTTCTATTTTAAGACCATTGCTGTTAAAAACGAGGAAAATCTTCAGTATTATGTTTAAGCTCTCCCACCACAATATTGTTAAAATATGAATTTTATTAATTCACAAAAACTTTACACATAAATTATTCTACTAAATAATGACGAATTTTATTTAATCTCTTAACAAAAAAAGCAGGAAAATAAATTATCATAAAATCTTAAGAATATTTCTTTTTTAAGACACTTTTTGGAATATTAAAATAAATTATTTTTTTTAATAGTTAGAAATAGCTCAACATAAAAGGAGATAATGCATTTATAAATAGAAGTTATTTACGCTTAATGAAACGAGAAAAATATTTTATGAATATTCAAGAAATTTTTTTTCTAAGGAAACGTTGCTGGTTTTTAAAGCTTTAAAATTATTTTCTTATATATCTACTATATAAATAGCAGCTTTAATAAAAAAACATAGATACTGTTGTAGAACTTTTATTATAAGAGGATAAGAGACGAAAATCAGGAAAAACTAGATTTGTATTACATTTTGAAGGCCTACGTAGGCATGAAGGCATGTAACATCAACAGTTTCCAAGGCTATTTTAAATCAATATGGTCACACATTAAACTGCTACGTCAAATTGTATGTACTAATGGATTTGTTATCTTTGTTTTGCCTATCAATGCAACAAGTTTAAATTATCCCATCAAACTTCACTTCAAAGTTGTTTTAAAGAAGGAACTTAAATTTAATGAGCCCTTAATATTTTGTGTTTTTTGATTGGTAAAAACATAGGTGAACACTTTTTAGTACCAGTAAAGTTACAGCAAAATCAAAATTTAATTTCATTTAATAGTATTTTAATTTTCATAACTAGTAAATTTTATTGTTTACTAAAATTACACTGCACTTATTCGCAGCTTTAATTAGAATACCGCCTTGTGAGAGTTTAACAATGTATCGACTTTAAAATTTTATGTTAAAATATCGAATTGTTTGTAAAATTTTGATTATTTTGGTGAATTATTATTATTTTTTTTTTAATTTGCACCTTTGCCGTTAAATACTTAATTACTAATATAACCCAAAATGAAGATTTTTCTCCTTATTTTATAAACTTGAAATTTCAGTTAAAATCTGAAAAATGTATTGGCATGATTTATTATAATCGAGGATAAACTCCATCGTTCATTTTATTGAGAGCTTACTTCAACATTTTCTTTTACGTTTCTGATACATTTTTTCGCTGATACTTTGCACTTAGTAAAGTAATATTTCTCAGCAACACAGAAGATTTAGAAACAGTCCTTCCAAAAAGAAAACAAGAACGTGACATAGGTCAATACTGTCTTAACTATTTGTCTAAGAAGGTTTTATTTTAAATTAAGAATAAAATAATAAAAGTTACATTTAATAATTAAATTTTTAAATAAAAATGTATATAAGAGTAGATGAATTTATTTAGTTATTGCAGAATTTGTTGTAAAAGACTAAGTAAAACTGTAATTCTGAGTATTAAGATTTATTAATTACCTAATTATTTTAAAGAGGTATGACAGTGTTAATGCTAATGTCATGTTAATATCAAATAATACGGAAAGAAATTTTAGCACTAAAGACCTTATTACATTGACGTTGCGGATTAGCTGTTTAGTTTGCCTAACCTCAAAAACTTAAGAAAAATAATCGCAATGGCATGTTGATATAGTTTTTATTTAGTTTCTTCAAATTCAAAAATACATGGTACAGTATTACGTATGAATAGTAACATCTTAATGTCAAGCCGTCCGCAATGTTTACGTATCCGCAACACTAACGTAAAAGTAATGTAGCCCTAATATTTTTAATAATCTCAGGATTGTTTTTTTTTCTAATATTGATTTTCATTTTATATGAGGTTCGATAGTGTAAAAAGAAACAAAGTGTGATGTTATGCTAGATTTTCGTAACAATCACTACAGTTCTCATTTATTTATTTCTTACAAAATTCAAGTCTTTCGGCCTGTATTATAGAGTAAAACGGAATTTAAAGATCCATAGAAGACATCAGAGTAACAAAAATTAACAAATAATATTTTTTTTTTAAATTTAGACATATTTTGTTTTTAAGATTTTCTTTTTATAACGATGGGTTTTTATAGAATAATTAATATTGAAGGAATCCAACCTAATAAAAGTTATGTAGTATATAAGCTGATTATATAATGCTGTCTTAGCTCAACAAATACGAAGAACCATTCCAGCTTATTTTGTTCTTCTAAAAATCATTGTCTAATTTTTTGTAAAATGTCATAAAAATATTTCTAACGAAAATAATTTTTTTTTAAGCGGATATCTTCGAATCGAAGCATGAAATTGCGTTTATATTATTAATTAATATGTATCTAAAATCACCAGCGACTGGAAAAAAAGCTGTTTAAAAAAGAAAAAAAAAAAAAACTGCCGCCAGCTTAAATCCTCAACATTAGGAAAACTATTTATAATAACTCATTTTAAATTAAGATAATTCGAAAAATTAAAAATACAAAATTGCCCTAGAGATTAACTTTATATTGTAGTCTTTTTTGTTAATGGAAAACATTAAATGTTTAAAGGTCTAAATGTTCTAATAACGGGATACTTTGAATTCTTTTTTATTAAAGTAATACTGTCTAGGCTTAAAAGCATTTAAACTTGCTGTCTGCCTGGGTTTCTATTATAAAAGAATGAAAAAAAAATTATTTTTTTTAGCTTTGGGAGTCTTCATCGCTCACTTCATCGTCGTTCTTTAAAGTATCCAGTCTGCAGTTTACGAAAAAAGGCAATAGTCATAATTTACTTTTCTGTTTTTTTGCTTTTCACTTCATTTAAAGACCATGTTTCTATTAAAGGTGGCCGGTGTCTATTTATAAATGGGTTAATAATGGCTGCCACGTCTTGTGGATTATTCAAATGAACATGATGAGTACCCTCCACCTCATGCAATTCAAAATGGGAATTTTTCGACTTTAAAATTTCTATAACTTCTGTACTCTGTTCATCTATATAGTTGGATTGGGAACCTTTAATAACGCAATAAGGCACATTGTGAATTCTTCTTGCCAATTCAGCAGCAAATGGGGGCGATGTAAAGAATTCAAAATAATATTTAACTCTACCATCCCTTGAAAAGTAGTATTTATTTGGATATTTGGTAGACTTTGTGCAATTGCGTTCTAAAATGTGATGACAGTTATCCAGTGTCACTGATCTACCCGAACCTTCAAACATGATGTGTAAAAACTCTTGGCTGGTATGAGACGATGGCTCCATTTGTGAACCAAACAGTAACCGATCATCTTCAGTTAAATATTTTTCTATATTATTTCGTATAAAATCGATTTGGCTACTGGGATCACGATAGCGTGTACGTACCACATCTATACTTATTAGCATATCCACACGATCAGGATACAATGAGGTGAATATAAAAGAAAGCATTGAGCTCATAGAATGAGCCAATATTGAAACCTTTTTCCATTCATATACATCCATAATGCGCAAAATAACACAAACATAATCGACTGCATGATAAATTATACCTCGAGGCAGTTTTGGAGATAAACCATGGCCAGGTAAGTCTATGCACAGTATACCAAGATGTACAGGTAGTAAAGGTAAAAGAGTGTTCCAAGTGCCCATATTATCCAGCCAACCATGAAGTGCCAAAATGGGTCTAACATTACGATTACCATACCAACGTCCAGCTATATAGCCCCAGGGCATGGGTATATGTAGGTCGATAAACTGAAAGAATAAAAAAAATAAATATATTTGTGTGTATGGATGTATATGGTACATGTAATGTTTTTGGTACAGAGTATGACTTTTAATTGATATTTTTTTAATTAAAGTTAAGTTATTAAAATTAAGCGTAAAAAATAGAAAATAAAAACTAAAAACACCACGGAAATACAGAATTATTGATTTAAAATAAAATATATATTTTTTTTTTGTAATGTTGTTGTTTATACAAAGTATTTAGAACTATTGATTGTTTTACCTCTTTGCTTCTTTTCTTATCGTGGCTTGAAAGTTTAAAGTCCACATAAATTTTTTTCTGTTTTAGTTTTTTTTTATTAGTTTTTATTATTTACCTCGCGATTTATTTCTTTTTTCTGATTAGCTGCCATTATTATGTTGTTTATTTAATTTGCTTGAAATGTTTTTTTAAATTAAATATTTAACGAAAATTTCCATAAATAATTTGTTAAATGGTTTCAAAAACGTTGTGCTTAGAAAGAGTGTTCTACATGTACTAAACATGAAAGCAGCTATTGTTTATTATTTGAATTGCTACATACTTAAGTACGTGTATTTATGTAAGGTGAGAACTTGAGGGAGATAATTTTTATAAGAGTAGCTATTTATAAGTGTATATATAATTAGTTTTACCTACAAATTAAATTCACTATGAATTAGGGATGGTGAATATAGTTTAACCGTGGTCTTTTGATATAATTTTATTTTAAATTTAGTTGACATTTAAAACTTTTTCACTGAACTTCAAGACCAGAAAGCTAAAATCAAGAAGCCATATGGTTTTAAAATAAGTTCTCTTCACAACTACGGTAAACTTTGTCATATATTATGTTGAATATATGTTATTCTTTAGCCATAAAGTATCTGTTTTAATATATTAAGTAAATTTTTTACAACTCCGTCAATTTAAAAAACGAATTTTTTTTAATGCCATTTATTTGCAACTAGCTTATTGTACCCGACGTTGCCAGGGTATAATTTCAATGCTTTTGAGGCACTGTATTATAAAATATTACTAGGTTTGCTATGGAGCTCCAACCTAAATCTTAAGAAACAATATTTTGTAATCGAAAGAGTAATTGCAGAGTAACTTATGAAAAATCGCACTAAAAGCTTCGTCTATAAGAACTAATATATTAAATCTTTAAGCAAAGGTATGAATATAAAAAAAATAAAAAATAAATTACGATTGGATTTGTATGCTCGAAAATAGTATCAGGCTGTTAAAAATTTTTATTTTAGTTTTGCCATTAAACCTGTATTTTTTAACATCAAAGTTTTTCACCCTAAAATAAAAAATGCGTTAAGAATTCATACCCAATTAAATATTATGTCACCCATTTAAATAATATTTAAACACAGAATTTTACTTCAGGTATCAGGTATTAAATGAACACAGATCATTGTGTTTAATAAAGCTTAGTCTTCGGTTACGAAGTACTAATTACTTTTTGATGTGAAACAATAATGTTAAAAAAAAAAAACAACATGAATGTACTCCTAGAGGTCTCAGTGTTACCAAAAAAGTATATCTCTGAATACAGCTTTTAGATAACTCAAAGCAATATCGTGTATTAAAGGTATAAAAATAATGTTTATATGTGCGTCAATATTTTTTTAAATATAGCTCTGATTTAGATATGAAGCTACAAGTATTGTCAAATATCTAGCTTTTTACGATTACAAACCTTGCAACAAATTATACTATATTCATTATACTTTAACAATTATTGTTGAAATAGCAGATATTAATCAAACTGGCAACCTTTTTTACAGCATCTATTCTATGGCAGCTAAATTTTTAAATACGTAATGAACCGCTCGTCCAACATTAAAAAGAGTGGTAGTCGTCACGTGCAACAGCTAGTGCTATTGCAAAATTTGAATCATTGCTTATTTCTGATTTGTGCTCTACGTTGGATATAGCACTGTTCGTTTGTCTCTTTGGACCTTAAAACTGATTGCCGCACTTCAAGTTTTTATAATCTTTGAATAGATTTTCATAGATTTTGCAAGTGATAAAATACAAATAATAATAACATAATAATAAGTCACTTTTTTAAGCAAAATATAAAAATTTAAAAATTAAGAGCTGACTTTACTATACCTAAGTTTTTATTGGGGAAAAATAAGGGCAAATAAGTCTTCTCGAGATTTGGCCTCAATACGTTTAAAATACATTCCCTTTATTTTATGTATCAGAATTAAAGCAAAGTGACTTAAGACACCTTTAAAATATACGATTATATGTTAAGTAAGAATAAAGTTTTTAATACATCCAACAGATTAAATTTTATTAATTTAAAGATTAAAACAGATCTATATTTCAAATATCTTTAAAATCTGGCTTTGCGCATCTGTCCTCTCCTTTTCTCCATTTCCTCTCCACATCTCTCATGAAATCAAATAAACACAGAATATTCTACCTCTTGTATCAATGTCCAGTTTTAAATTTTTTTTTACATCGGTACATACTTAAGTATCCATTTTCCCCTGTTTATCATATTTAGTCCTAGCTCTGAAAACTTTAGGACCTTATAAATGTGGATCTATATATGTGTCGAATTTCCAGAAAAATATCACTTGTATTACAAATCTCATTAAAATCGGTTTAGCAGTTTAGTCCCGATTGATTTACCAACATAGAAACAAACAAATAAACAAGTAAACTTATAAAGAGATTTATAATATACTAGCTATTCCTAATGTGCTTCGCTATCGTAAAGGAAATAATCATGACATGCCCTTCCCTAGGCAAACGACAATAACTTTTCACTTTGTATGGAAGCTATCACTGTGCCAATCCATCCAGTTTTTCGCTAAACTATGCATATTAGAAAGAAAGTTTCTAGCACAAAAATTCAGGGCTCTACTTGTTATAATTCTCTATATACACGATAATAATTCTCTACTTTTTATTGAAGGTGTCACGCCTCACATTGGCTTAGGTTCATAGAACGAGCGGCTAAAAATAGAAGAAGTTATTAAAGGACTATGAAACTTAGCACATCGGCAATTTTTATTTGAATCAAGAAAAAGTGGAAAAAATCAAAATAATCCGGCCACTTTCATGCCCACCTCTTATACAAAGTGAAAATAAAATTTTGACCTACGGCTTTGTTTTTTAGCACATAGCAATTTTAAACATTCGGGATCTTTTTTGTGAAATTTTAAAAGTATCCGCCCACTTCCCATACAACGTGTGTCGAAGATTTGTCATAACTCCCTTTATTATTAATGCATCAACCTGATTTTTGCAAAAAATAAATATTATAATTGAAGAATGGGCTCCTGGAGATATATACCTTAATCAGCCATTTTTAAACCCATCTCCCGTAAAAAAAAAAACAAATAGAAAAAACATGAGTAGAAAATTTAAGAATAGTCTTTTAATAATTTGTTAACGTCACTATCGTACTACAATTTTTGGCTTACAGCTTTGAGCGAAATCTATTTATAAATGGGTCTGAAGACAATAAAATATTATGCATTACGCCATCATTAGAGGCTACACGTCCAATTCTTCGCAAATAATGGAACTTTTAATCCTTGCTTTCTGAGCTTCCTCGAACAGCATACCCGATACAAAAAATAAACTAAAATGGAAAACCATTGAATAAGGGTCTTTAGATAGAGACATATCTACTGGCAGAATATCTTCTGCTATAATTTTGCGACCATATACCAGAATCTTACGCACAGTTACAGACATGTAGAACCACCTGTAGAGATCAACAAAAAACTGGACAGTATCCATGCAATGTATATAAAATTTGTTACCTTTTGTCGTTATCTAGGTTCACGATAATAATTTTTGGCAGTGATGCCTGCATTTCTTACAATGCGCAGTAAGTTGAAAATTGTTAATTAATTAATTAAAAATGTCTAATCTAGTATTGATGCAATTTGGTAGAAAGCTAGAGATAAACAGACGTAAAATACTACAAAACAGCGATAATGTTTACAAAAAAATGGACTAAGGAAAATTTGTGATCAAAAATCATTATTAATTGACCAGATTCAACATTTACCTGAACACTTACGTTCAAAAGAAAACTTCCTGCTGCTTCAAACTTATATTTCAAAATACTAAAAAAAGTAATTGCAGGAATGCAGAGGATCAAGGAATTTTAAAATTTATTAAAACAAAAATCAGAAGTAAAACGCCCTTCAGTTGAGCCAAAAAAAAAAGCATAAAAAATAAACAGCATTAAGACCGAAGCTTAAAAAAGATTAAAAAATATAATATTTAAAATACATTTAAAAATACTATTTCTAGAAAACGTTTTAGTATAGGAATTCCAATTCCAAGATAATTTCGAAATAAGAAAATACAAAGCGAAGAGATTGCAAAAACAGCCCAAATAAAAAAATTCCTTAAATGGAACACGAGAATTGATACAGACAAGAACAGACAGCTCTTACAGTTGTGATATGTGTACGAACTGACAATATATATGTATATATATTTTAATTTTTTCCTTACTGTCGTTTTGCTACTTAAGTAAATAATTTATTGCATTATTCTCAATTTATCCAAAATTCATGAATGCATGACATATTTTAATAAATTCAGTACTTATTGTCTTTTTAATTTTGCTTGTAAGGTTATAATGTTTTCGAGTTAGGGCCTTTCTAGATGAGAACAACGATAAACTTAGTTGGTTTCCTTAATATATAAAATAAAACTTATTATTTGTGTTTACATGCATCTCCTTATATATGTAGTTGTTCTCCCAACGTCAACATCATCAACACAATATTTCTCTAAGCATTTTTTTTGAAATGTTAGTTTTTACTATATTAACTATATGACAAATTATCTGCCACCAAACGAAATTACTAATTTTAGCTGCTACTTGCAGCCATTCATATCTAACTTCCTCAGCTTGGTAAATGACATCAATTCTTTTGACAATTATAAAACTCACTGACACTGTATCACGTTTTTTATGTACGTTGGGGTAGTAGGAAAATTTCGAACTAAATTTGTGATAAAAATATTTTTAAAGCAGCAATATATAAAACTTGAGCAATTTGTATATTCAGGTGTAAATAAGGAATAACAAACATGGTCTTCAGTTTAAAGCCCCTGTAACTCGTAGGCGTAAATAAGTAAACTTTTAAAATGTTCACAGCCGTTATAAGAAATTATACTAAAAATTAAAGGGTGTTTCTAAGGTGACTAAATATTTATAAAATTAAAATTTGAACTTTGATAGGCAGTGTTTTTAAAGTCATACGCGCTTTAGCAACATGTAGAATGAAATACTTTAAATAAAATAGTGTCCCAATATTGACGTGATTTTAATTTATGCGGTAACAACGTTTAAAACTCACACAGAGTACTGAATATGTCCGCTTTAAAAATAGATTGTAAGCAATAAATTAACATATTAAAGGGTGCTCTCAAAAGGCCGTAAAATTGACGAATATGCGGATATCTGCTATGGAAATAGGTACAAAAAATTTAAATAAAAGAAAGGGAATTCCGATAGTAAAGTATGACCTTATTTTTTTGGATTTTAATAGACTAAAACCATACTTTTACAGAGGAAATCAATTATTTAGTCTATCAAAAGAGAAAAAAGAGAAAAGAAGTAAGAAAAAGAGATAAGAAGGGAGGTAGACAAAATAAGATAGTCTGGCTTGTTTTAAAAACAGAAGAAGAATTTGGGGATAATAATGCAAAATCATATTAAACCAAGAATCAGCCTAGTCCACAACTCAGCTATGTCCCGCGAAAAGGAGCTGGTGATTACCAACCTATTACTCCAAGTAAAGGAACCAAATTTTTCCAGCTTTCCTCAGAAAATTTTTACAGGTTAACAAAAGGCCAATATTCAAAGAGTTGTGGTTAAAATGCGTTACTATTTTGTGCTCTTCCTTATCGTAGCAACTGTGCATTGCAATGTAGTCCCATCCTTCTGACGCTTCTCTGTATGTTCCTCTCCTCTTGAGAGTTTTACGGCTGACTAGTGCATTAGCTCATGGTTTGCCTCGAATAATTGTATTGACATGCTTTTTTTTTAATGTTGTCTAATTAAAGTGAGAAATTTCTTGCATGTAAATATTATAGTCATCCAGTTTTATGCAGGGTGTATTTAAGTTAATCATAAACCTTTCGTTTAGTCTTTGTTGCGAATCTGTTTTCATCTCTAGCCCAACATGTGTAAGACAAAATGATTTAAAATTTATGTGAGAGAAATACAGCACTTTATTTACAAGACAGCGTATATGTTCCAAATTAGCTTAATTAAATCGTAGCATTAACGTTATTTTAACGAAAACGTAAGAGCTACGACTTGACAAGTACGTAATATAAGAATATAAATGCTACGAACTCGAAATCTACATACAAAATGTATAAATCTGTTAAATTTTTTCCTACACGGTCCAAATTTTTTTCACATGTGCATGTGAGTCCATTTTATGCCCATTTTTGGCTTTAAATAACATTGTCTTTAACTTCGCTACATTAGACATACTAAAATTAGTATCAAAACTCAAATAAATTTGTAATCTTAGTAGATCATCTGCGAAATGGCCAAATAGGTTTTCGCGAATGTAATCAATAAAATGGTTTTTGTGTAAAGACAGAAAAAAAAGAAAACCTCTAGGATTTTCACAACGACGCAATTTCAATTTTGAAAATTATTCGTATAACGAGACTTGATGGCAAAACAGAATCAACTGGGATTTTTAAATACAAAGGAAACAAACTGTTATCCAACTTTAAATATCAGAAGAAGTTTGGAAGCTACACAACCGTCTTTAAGACACATTAGTGCACAAAGATTAGTGAGATAGGTAGCCTATCTGGAACATATAAGTCTGCTTGCCGATCCCCTTTTGTTACTTACAAAATAAAGAAAAGATAGAGAGGAAAATTTAGAAGAAGGGCAGTAGATTAAATAAGAAACGTTGATATATCTTTATACTAAGACACATTTTAATCCCCATTACACCCTCGTAAAGAGGTGCTCCCTTTTTAAAATTTTGGATAGGTTAACGAAATACCGATTTCCCAGGAATTGAGGAGTCTAATAAAATGACTTATCGTTATCTTCTCTTCCTAATGTTAGCAACTGTGCAATAATCATTGTAATGGAGTCCCATCCTGTTAGCATATGTCTGCTCTTTAAGCCTTAACAGGTGCGTAGTCCTAGCCTGGTCCAAATTTGGACAAAAAATGCAGGCACACGTCTCTGCGCTCTACCTTGCCGCTCTCTATAAAACAATAATAAAAAATCTGGAATGGCTTGGAATACAAACATTTTTTATGAGATGCTAGCATTGAAATTCATATAAATTTTAATGTTTAAAAAATTATCCCACTGTAATATAAATTAGTACATAACTAAAAACTTGATTTTAAGTCTAGCACCGCCATCGTCAACAGCAAGCAAAATATTTTGTTTTGTTTATTGTTGTAAAATTTTGTTCAGTTATGGAGTTTTGCCAAAAGCAACATTAACAATTGCATTATGGTTGCACGTCTTCTCTATTTATTATTATTTTTTTCTTATTTTTAGGAAGTAAGTGACAAAAGCTGGATGCAATGCCTTAAATTGTCGAGTACTTATTTGGGAGAGAAGCAAGTGAGTAAATTTGGATGAAAGCCAATGATAATTTATTTTTCTTTATACAGAATGTTAACTGCACATGTAATTATCTGCTGTACAGAGTTAGTTTTTGTTTAAAATATTTGGCTGAGAGCAGCATATATTCTTTGTTTTCGTTAATTTAATTCACCATCTAAACACAAAACTGTATTAAATCCACGTTTTATCGCAAATAATCTTACTAATCATTTTAAATTCTCTTTTATAAATGATTTATTGCCTTAGCAAGTGAAATTAAAATTTATTTTAAGTTGTGAAAAGTGTTAAAATTAGTTTGGACTTTTATTTCTTATTGGTTTTAAATGTAAACTTCCTTTTGATGAAATTCTGGACCAAAATGATTTAAATATTTTTGTTCTTACGTCTTGAAGTATTTTTGTTTTCTAAGTACAGCGTAAGGTATAGAAGAAAGAACCACTTAGTTGTACGAAGGCTTCCACAGTAAAATTATAAAAAAATTTTTGTTCAATTCTTTTCTGTTTTTTAAAAACTTACTTACTTAGATCTAGCAATGTTTTTTTTTAATAACCCTCCACGACAGGTGAAAGAATGGTATATCTAAGCTTTGCGAAGTCGATTGCACGACGTCCATCGGTCCATTCGTGTTCGGATTGAAATCAACTTTGCAGAAACACCAAATGATAAAAAAAATTTAAATATCCCAATCGATCAGACATTGTTTCGAAAATTATCGTATTGAAAATCAGCAAGATCAGTGCATTTTTTCGGCAGCGGGACTGCCTGTAATTTTTCATATCAAATTTAGTTTAGTAAAGTAACTCCAATCGCAAAACAAACAAAAAGGGCGATAAAGAACTAACAAATACGAAAAAAACATCAAATGAAGAAATTGACGCTCGCCCATATTATCCAAGTTACGGGTAAGCTCTTTACGTGATCTTTGAGGATTTGATAACATTTTTTTAAATGCTTAACCCGCTGAAAGCTGATGATATTTTTATGTTAAATAATATATACACGCAGGTCACTCCAATAGGAATGGGTTTAATTCCATATGAATCTTTCCGATCGATTTTTCTTTACCTTCTGCAGATTCCTATTGATTTTATTTATTTTTAGAAATTGCCAAATTTCGACTCTTTAATTTAAATATGGCTATATAGTGCACACCAAAGTTAGCAACAATGCTAACCTAGGTAGGGACATTTAATAAAAGTAAATTTAAAGTATATAAAATTTATATTTATATTATAAATAACTAAATTACAAGGAAGCTAAATTCAAACCTAAAATTTTAAAGTGTTTTTATTTCAAAGAAATTTTTAATTTATTAAGTTTTCTGATTGACCAATTTGCGGATTTGAGGACTGTGATATGACTGATAGTACTTAATTTTTAATTCTCTGTTACTGTCCAATATTGTTTCTTTAATTGGAATTACTTAACTAAACTACATTTACATATATGGTGAAGGGTATAAAAGATTTGGTATGGCCAAATATAGCACTCTAACTTTTTTGTGAACAAATTTCATTTATTGCCAAATTATTACCAATATTTTCAACTGTTATTATTTATGTGAAAGACTGCAAATTTTAAAAAGCTACATATTAATTGCCTTTTGTTTAATTTATTTATTTCTGCAAATAAAAGTTGTCTAGAAGCTTCTTCTATAATAAATTTGTGTTTTTTTTATACAGACAAGTTGATCACTTGTAATGCAGAAATGGTAGGTAGATAATTAGATAATATTGTAGAACTCAGAAAGTCAGTACAATTTTTTTTTTTAATTTTTAACATTGCATTGATTCAAATTGCAATGCAAATAACATAATTATTTTGTTCAGGCTAGCTCGGAACTGAAGGTTTTTAGCACTTTCACGGATAGCCAATTGAATTCGAGTTGACAAAAATCTACGAAGTTACCCCATATCGAGTAGATAAAAAATAATCGAACTTAACTCATGTTTAATTTACTTACTGTGAACTAGTAAAATAAGCTGACTTCTTAACTTCAAAATTTTTTTTTACGTATTTTGGTACGTAAATTGCAGTAAGTAATTCAAATGGTCTATTATAACAATTTAAACCTTAAACTTTTTTCAAGTCAAAGAATTGTAAAGAGGCATATTCTTTATTTGGTATGATTTATTTTTTCTTCTAAATCCTTTTTATTTTGGTGATTAATATGACTTTATCACAAACTTAGAAATATGTGCATTAACACAGAAATCCTCAACTTAACGTAGTATAACAAATAAAACTTTAATGCTTAAGTTATATTTTGGCAGGAAGCCAGCATTATTATGTGACATAACCATTTCTAATACATATAAAGAGACATGGAATAATGTTATAAATTTATATACCTTTGTTTCTATGATTTTAAAGATTTCATATTTAAAATTGGCTAAGTTGCAGAGTAAATAAAGATGAATGTAACAGATAGACTCAAGGTTATTGCTAGGGGTTTTCCAAAAGATATTTTATACAAAGCTTCACAAAAAGGTCGTTTAAGAAAATAAAAGTGGGTAGGGCAAAAAGGCCGCTATTTATACTTGAGTTCAAATTCTCTAAAATAAAACCGCGAAATATAACGTTTTTTTTATTTTATTATTTGAAATAAAATGAAGCCTTGTTGCAATTTTTCCGAATCATCAGTGACCACATATCAGTACTTTGTTAATGAATTATTCAGTTTTAGAAAAACATTGCCAAACTCAAAGATTAATTGCTTAAATTTTTAAAACATTTAAATTACTTGATGCAATAAATTTTAAATATTAATTCTAAAAAATTTTGTTAAAAACTATTTAGTATTTCTTATTCTCAATGATACAAAAAGTATAAAATTCCAAAATGAGAAAAAAATCTTGATTGTTCTTGTATTACGACTACCATGTCATGTGCGCAATTTTGCAATGCATTTTTTGTGGATAATCATTTAAAATGGAGGAAAGTCGCAACAAAACAAAAAGTTGCAAAATTATTTAAGTTTTAAAAAAACTCACAAGAAATCAAAAGCTGTCAAAACAGGGTCAATTTACGCCTTTAGTCGAACAGTAACGCTGGTTAGAATATCTCTGCTTTTAGTTAATATTTACGTGGGACTTAATAGAGGTTGATATAAGAACTTTTCAAAATTCTATAATAAAATTTAACGTTCACATAATACAAAATTAAATAACTTATTCGGCTTAAATTCGATTTTAAATAAATTATTAATTCAGCCACCTAAAAGTTCGCATAAAAATTTAATAAAATTAAAAACTATTTTGCATATAAATTTAAATACTAGGAGTTTGAAAAGTAAATATGTATAGCCTTTATCAGCCTTTAAATAGAGAATAGCTGCCGGTCTTGTATACATTTAGCATATTATCGGAACTTTCACAATGTGTGGTTATTTTACTTTAAAGGAAAAATTAAAGTTAAGATTTGGTAACGGCCTTTTTTTTAACTGACGTGTATTTACAAGAAGTAAGCGACAGAAAATGTAAAAATGCTGTTTTTTTGCTCGCTAAAAATAATACAAAAATACTTTTTGCGCTGAAGAACAGATGAAAAAAAGAAATATATTTGTGTATGATTAAGAAACTATTATAGTAACCTAGTTATTCCAAGTCTAATGTAGCCACCAATAATGTAAGCGACATATGTTCATGTACTTTAAATAATAGGATAATAACAAAATGTTCGTTACTGACAAGAAATACTTTCAAAAAGAATTGAACGCAAAAGTTTTATGGCAATTGATAATTTACACAATAATAATATTTTCAACCCTATACAGTATATATGTATTCTTGATTCTTATATGCAGAGGTGAAGATTAAGCGGTGACACTTTTTCCGTAATCGGGTTGGAATTAGTTCTCCAAGTCCGCGGAAGAGCTACCGAAAATTTAAGATATTTCTTTCTGATATAGATTCGAAACAGGTGCTATTGAAGTTTACCGTCATCGGTCCATAAATGGTGGAGATATGTTCAATAAAAGGCGTGCGCCTGTATTTTCCTTACGATTTTCAAATTTAATTGCGTTTTTATAGTTGTTTGTTAATATTTTTTGCTTTGTTGTTTTGAAAATCAAAATTTCAGAAAAACAATCTATAAAAAAGCAGAAAAATAAATTAAAACTAAGCCATCTAAATTTTACCAAAATATTACGCTACTAAGAATAATTCACCAAAAGTATAAAAATAAAATTTCATTGAAAAACAACAGTTTAGAAAAAAAATATATATATAAAAATATAAATAAAAAATGGTAGTAGATTAGCACTTAACGAGTAAAATTACACAAAAATATTAATAGCTATGAAATATTCATAAAAAAATTTAGTTTTTCCTTTTTATTGAAGGAGAGTGCAGAGCAGACCCCAAGGTAACAAATAAAAACTCTAATTAATCTCAATTTTCTTAACTTATTTCTGTGTAAACAATTAAAAATCTCTTGTCAATTAAATGCATCAGGTAATCGTAATCAAAATAATATAAATAAGGTTTCAATTAAAGCCAAACTTTAAAGCCGCATGCAACAAAATTAAGTCCACTTTTTTATTTAAAAGAGGTTTGTTTTAAAGAAACTATTGTTTAAAAACGGATATGCGGAATCAAAACCAGTTTTGAAAAGAAAGCCAGGGGAACTTTTTTTTTATTGTATATAAATGTTGAAAAAACAAATAGTTTTAAAATAACATTTTTGTGTACACGCATTTTTTAATCTAACTCTTCATGAGTTTGTTTGTTTGTTTATTTGTTTTTTTTTTTTTTTTGTTTTTTTTTTTTTTGCTGCGTTCATCACGGCTAAACCGATTTTAATGAAATTTGAACCGACTAAAAAGTTGAATTCATTTTAATGAAATTCGAAAAATATCTGTTTCCAAAGACAGGATCCAATTAAGAGGAAGTGAAAAACAGGTAAAACAGTAAAAAAAAACTTAAACAGAGGTGTTAAAAAATAAGGAACAGGAGGGGTTAGTGAAGGAGAGCCAACCGCGCTTAATTTACTTTGGCAAAAAGCTTTTTTAGAGACGAGTGGTTGTGGTACGGTTATTCTCATTGGTGTAGTGAAACGTACCGGGAATAACTAATTATTTTATATATTATTACAAAAAATATGAGCACAATGAAGATAATAATGTTTTGTGTTTGATAGAATGTTTTTTTTTTTTTTTTTTTGTTTTGTTTTACTTGAGTAGAAGCATTGCTATTTTCGGAAACTTTTTTAACTGGATCAAATATTAATAAAGAGCAACTAAAAATACCAAAGCCTAAAGCAACATTTTAAGCACAAAATTTCTCCTCAACTTTTTTTAATTTTATTTATTTTTTTTTATTACTTTTTTATTTCTCTTAATTGCCAAATTTTGGAATGTAGCCAAACGTATAAGGATTTTTACAGTTAAATATACTCTAGTGACATTTTATAAAATCTTCGGCGTCAATTCTTATCGAAATATCTGGTACAGGTAAACGGAACAAATTAAGTGCTTGATATTGTGTTCTATTTGAAATATTCAAAAAATTATAAGTGCTTTGTACAACTTCACAAAAAAAAAAAAAAAAAAAAAAAAAAAGCGTGTATAAAAATAAGGTTTAACGTTATTGTAGTTATTGAAATGGCCGGCCACCTTTGCGCCATTATAGGTAAATTACAGAAATATAATTTTTATGCAACAAATATCTTTATACTGGTTACTTTTTATGTAAATCGACTCCATAGCGTAACTGATAGAACAAAAAATTATTTACCTATTAATTATTTAGATATTAGTTATAAAAGATTATATATAAAAAATTCATACATAAAAAATAGTACATTAACAAAAATTGGTATATAAATACCATAAAATTTTAACAAAATTTAGAGCAAATGTAAAAAATTTTATTGAAAAATATTTTAACCCATAATAACTGATAATATTTTACAATAAAAATGCAATTTACTTATATAGAGATAAGAAAAGCGAAGAATCTTTCATTAAACTGAATATGATTTCAAGATTTTTGATTAAAGTCAGCCTATTATTTGTTCCATACTTCTTTTAAATTCAGAAATAAAGTACAACTAGATGACCCGTGCGAATATTTCGTAGCATTAGTTGTCATTTTTGTAAGATAAAATGAAAATAATTAATAGAAATTTTAGTAACTTCAATACATTTTATTAAAAGTATAAAAATATTAGAAATCATAATATATCATACATATTTACATACATATGTGTGTATGTTTAAATGCTTTTATAATACTTCTTTGAATACAATGTTAGAGGTAATGACATGATCATCGTTAACTTTTTACCCGTACGAATCCCTAATACAAACAATAATATCTTTAAACGTATGCACTCTAAAAAAGGCCACGTATAACTGCCCATGTGAAAAGACCGGTTCTGTTATATACAATCCTACCTTTTGAAGGGTTTGACCTTGTGCTTTGTTTATTGCCATAGCAAAAGCAACTTTCACAGGGAATTGCTTTCGTGTCTTTCGGAAAGGCACAGTTGGATCAGAAGGTGTAAGGTTGATTCGGGGTATGAGTACAGTTTTATCGGTATGAATAATTTTTGGTGATATTACTTGTTTTAATTTAAATGCATGTTATTTATATTCTTAATTTGCACGTAATATGCGTATTATATATAACTGACTTAGTAAATAGCGATATTGCGAGAATGGATTTTAATACATACTGTATTATGTAGAACTTCGTTACCACACTTGAACAAAAATATATAATCATAATGACAACAGTATTATCATGCAGACGGTATTATCATGCAGTTCTATATAAAATATAATTTTTATCAATGAAAATATTAACTTTTCAATTTCTAAATTTTTTTCGTCATTAGTGTTAGAAATAAGCTTTAAAATGAGATATCATTCATTAAGTTTAATGCGGTGGTATGGGAGATATTTGCAACCGACAAAAAAAGTGCTTTAGAAATAATATATATGAAAAAAAAAAATTTTAGCATAATGAACCGACAGGAGCATTTCAGAAACTTATTTTTTAGTTATAATTTGCACCAGAAATTAGCGAAAAAAATTTAAAAACTTAAATACATTAGTTTTAAAGATAATGTAACAAACAGTTTTTATTGTGTGCTTACTTTATTAAAACTCACCTCTAGTATAGCTTTTTAAAAGAGAAAAAATGAACGTTGGGAGCCAAATCTGTTCAACATTTTTTAGAGTTTACCGAAGTAAAAAAAACGGTTTTAAAAGAAAACTTTACTCAAAAATTTATTTATGGCTATTTGCAAATGCAAAATATAATAAGCTCTTTAGCAGATTTAAACTCGGATCTTCTACCCCATAATAACCGTTCGACAATTATTTTGTTGTAGTTATTAAAATGCAGTTCATTGTTGTTGGTAATTCTTTTTTAAAATTCTCTAGTTTTAAGAGCAACTGGTGGCATCAGAAGGAGTTAGGAAAAACAATGTTATCAAGATTTATTAATCAAAATTAAGCCACGGAAATATTAAATTAATTAATATTAAAAATATTAAATAATTTAGGCAAAAACAACAACAGCCAATACTAATTCATTTTTTTTTTATCTCTTTTATACAGTTAAAAGATGATGAAAATAAAATTAAAACAATACATAAATCATCACATGATTCTTTTGCTATTTCATTGCAATAAAAACGGTTCACAATTTTTGAATATCCTGACATATCGGCCGGATAAATGTTTCGTATTTCTTCTACACATCAGTTATAACCCAAGCTCATGGTCCTAGTTAAACGATAACAAGGTTGTTGAAATAGGGTTTTATGGCGGCCGCTACAACGGACTGTCGTTCATTTTTAGCCAGAACTTTATGGCAGAAACATTGGTATCTCTTATCTTAATTCTAGTTGTCATAATCTACAAGCCTGGGCACATATGGGACTTAAATTCAATTAATTTATTCTACCATACATACAACATGCCTTATTCAGTTTTAATATCGACCAGCCCATTGAAAACCCCTAAAAAGTTTTTTTAGCGGTTCTTAGATTACAATAGAAATTCACATAGCATATAAGCCATTTTTGATACTCATAAAAAAGAGTATTTATTTTTTGCGAAAGCATTTCTTACGAGGAAAATTTTAATAAAATTAACACTCTTCAAGATAAACACAAATTCTGGTGCTTTTTAAACACATCTCGTATGTGTGCAGAAATGTGCAAATAAAATTGTGCACACATGTCAAGTACAATATTCTTATTGATATTAGTGTTACGTACTTCTTGCAAACTCTACGTGCTTAATCTTAAAACATCTTGAAAATAAAGTTTTCGCTTAAAAAAAACTTTTTATGCTTTGCATTTATTTTATTTTATTTCATTTTATTTTTAAAATAAAAAGAGCATGAAGTCGTATAAAAAATGTAAAGCAAAATCCTTTTAAAATAAAGATGTATACTACCGATGAAAAATTTTATATTTTATTTCTAAATGCAGACTTTATTAAGATAAAGAAAGGTCTTGATAACATAATAACATCGAAATGATGTTGTTGTTTGCATTTTTATTATTTTATTTGCATTTTCGAGTCCCAGGAAACAAGAGAAGATATGTTTACAATTATTTAACTTGCTTTTCTGATTCAATCTTTGCTTGAGGTGATTATGATTCGTATAATTGTCAGTTAAATATATGTGTAATCAATAGACAAGGTATAAGTACAATTTATAACAAAACACAAAAGCCAAACAAAGCTGCCTCGGGGTCCTTTTTACGAGTTTTACTACATCTTTTTGTGATTTTATTTCGTTTGTGTTTCAAGTAACCTACAATAATTTTTTTTATTTAATTATCTTTTTTCAATAATTGTGGAGTTACTTTTTATCTAAGCAAAAAATAAAAAATTTGTTTCATACATTTGCTATTAAGCTTAAAAAAGTGTTTTACAATATATTATAAATATTTCTTGCAAAAAAAAAAAAAAAAAAAAAAAACTTCAAAACAGATTTAACTTGTCTGAACATAAAAGTTTCAAAACTTTTGCCACATAAATAAAATAACATAAACTATTGGGGCATCATTTTATTTCCAAATCCAAGTTTTATACTTGTTGTTATAGCCGACTTAGCAATACAGGTTCTTGGTAAATTTTAACCGTCTGTCCAAAACTGTTCTAAAGTATGGCCATATACATCAAATTATTTAAACAATTGAGGCACACTTGAACTTATAATTTTTAAATATTAAAACTTGTAGTAGTAATGGTCGGAGTGGTCGATATTCTGTCCAATTTTCAAGCGTTTATCTTCTACGGCTCAAAAGATAGACCCACAGAGATCAATCTACGACACCTTTTATATTTTGAAATCCTTCTTAGATAATTTTTTCCCTTTGCGGTTTACAATACACTCAAAGAATATGTATGTTGTATGGGCACTCTTTTATTTTTTATAAACCGGAAAAATCTGTAAGCGTCACCTTTTAAATAAAGACATGCATTGGTATAATCACTGACTCGCAAAGTAAAACTACCAGCAGAAAAACTTAATTGTTCTGCAAAACAAGTCGTGTTAAAATGCAAAAGTTCTACATTTACAGTTTATTTTTATCAATTTTGGAAAATTTCAAATTCTATCATATAAAAAAATATTTATTTTCCAACAACACACTATTTACCAAAAAATATATATCGTTAAAAAACATTAAAAAAAATACACAGCATAAAATTACATCACACTAATTTTGTTTATTATTTACTCTCTTTTTGTACCCTTCACCACAAAAAGTGGAAAAAGGGTATAACTAATTTTGCCATTCAGCTTGTAATTTCCACAATTTTCATTTCGGACCCCATAAAGTATATATATTCTGACTTCTTATGCATAGCGTAGTCGATTGATTGCTGCCGTCTGTCCGTCCATGTCAGTGGTGAAATCAAGTTTGCCGAGGACCAGATCAGCCAGAACAATAATTTAAATACGCCAATGGATTAGACATAGTGTCGAAAGAGGTGCAATTGAAAATCAGAAAAAGCGGTCCATGTACTTCGACGCAGAAGGCAAAAAAAACAATGCTTACTCTAATATTTTCACATCATTTGGAACAATGAAATAACTACAATAAAAAAAGAAATATATGGGGGCAAAAAAATATCAAGTGAAAAAATTGGCGTTCGCCTATCTTTTCCGAGTTACCGCACTTTGAAATGTTCAATTTTTTTTTTTAACACCAATAGGTGTACCATTTTAAAGCTTTTGAAGAGATCTTTAAGGAAATACTTAAATTTGCAAAAAAATGTCTAACCCATTAAGGGCCAATGGTATTTTTATGTAAAATTATATATATGTTGTACTTAATTTTTTTTTAATTCTCTGTTACCCCAATATTTGCTTTTTTGATTGGAGTTACTTCACTACACTAGATTTACATAGATAATGAAGGGTATAAAAGATTCGGCATAGCCGAATATTCCAGTCTTACTTGTTATTCATTTATTTAATTTTTTTATATTTTCTGCTGTTACTGTTGTTGCTATGATTGTTTTCTTTTTAACATATGCTCATTTTCCCCAAATTAAATTTTACCATAAAAAGTCAACAAAACAACTGAGACACAGACAAACTTTAAGGTTTATCACTTCTCCAAAAGCTATAACCGAAAAAGCGAACAAATTGCTTTTAAGTAAAAAATAATATAAAAGCAGCTTTACTTAACATGTTTAAAGGTAAACAAGTAAATGGGTAAAAAAACACAAACGAATAAAAAAATAATTAAACAAACACAAAATGCTAATTAAAAATTACTTAAAAAAACTATAAAGGTTTTTACATATTGGTATCTTAATATAGAAAGGCCCCAACTGGTTTTTTTTTTTAAATATAAATTTTATACATATTTCTATAAATTATTTTCTAATGCACCAGTTAAAGATAAAAAAAATTGTGACAGTAATTAATTGCTTAGAGATATTAATAACAAATGCGTTAATAAAAAATTTCCAACTACAAAACTGTACTTTTTATCAAGTTTTCTTGTTTTCCTATGAAGAAGGGCAAACGCTAGTTAAGGCCAGGATTCACTATCATACACAATCGTACGATTTAATCGCACAAAAATCTGACAGAATTCTGTCCTACTTTAAAAATCGTTTCAAAATGGCGTCGTACGTGCCACACTATTATACAAAAAAGATGCAAATAACAGATACTCTTAATATTTTGTTGTTGCTTTCTCCTCATCTTCAAAAACAAAATCAACTCTGATCGCATAGAAAAAATCATTTTATGAATTATTTTAAAAAATTATAAAATCGTACAGATCTGTCAAAAAGTCTGTTACACACATACAATTTTAATCCACACTATCATACTTTTTGAGCACACATACATTTTGTGACAGATCGTACGACTGAGTATGATAGTCAGTCCTGGCCTTTAGGTCCTTTTAATATTAAAGTAACGATATATTTAAATATTCATTGTTTTTATTTTAAATTTGTTATATACAGGGGTGGGCAAATCCGTTTACACAATTGATTTTTTTTACGTACTTTATATAAGTAACTCCTATAGATAGTTTTTTGATTTAAAAGCCATTTATTCTTAGATTTTTTTTTTGAATAAAATTCAGTTAAAAATAAAATTAAAAATCTTGTGCAGTTAGAGTCCGTTTAAATTATACAGTTTTACTACATGGTTACTGCAGTTTTTGTATTTTTTGTTGTTGTTGCCTTTTCGAACTAAACAAGAGTATTCAAACAGGTTTAGCCAACATTTAAATGATTTCTTATTAAAACGGATCTTTAAAATCTATTCCGTAGCCGCATGCACTTTTCTTGAACTGTTGTTAATCACATGGACATTTTAATTTGTAAATTGAAAAAAAAAACACACAGATGTACATAAATAAATAAACAATTAATATTTACCATATTTTACAACCTGCAGTCAAAGCTTGATTGCAGCTTTCCGACAAACAAAAAAAAAAAAAAAATAAATACATTCTGTGCCTAAGATATATAAATACCATATATTTGCTTCATAATTGGTTTTACCTATGCATATAATAAAACTGTAAGGGGGTAATTTCTGTACATGAGAATTTTTTAAAAACAAGTAAGAAAGAAAATAAGTGTTTTAAATACATTTTACTAATTTGAACTTTAAGCAAATTACAAATGATAAATAAAGTTCTAAATTTAAGTATGTGAATGTCTTTAGTAATTATCACTCTTTGGTTTTTTTGATTGCTGCTTTTATTAAATAGCCTTCTTTACTTGAATTTTATCAACAACTTAACGATTTAAAATCTGTAACTGACGTTTAAAGGATTTAAGAACAATTTTTCCTATTACTTGTTAAATTATGGTTGAAAATTCACATCAGCAAGCAATATTTAATGCTAAGAAGCATAATAAAGTGCAATGACTGTGTCAAAAGCACAAAACACGCTTCAAAAGTGTTTTTATTCTATTACTTAACTGTGGCCATAAAATTCAAATAAAACTTTTTGTTTCTTATTTGACACATTAAAATTAGTTTTCAAGATGCTACACAATTTTACGGTCATAAACGTAGCAAAATGGTTTGAATACAATGTTTATCGTTTGGCAACCATAAACTTTGTAAGTTTGATGTTGAATTTTTTATATGGAATTTATAAAGCCTTCACAGGTTCTATTTCTTAAAGCTAGCATTTTTATTATTTTTTGTAAAATTCTTCAGTATGCTCCAGATATAGTAAATGATCAGAAAATGTTTGTATTTCTATAATATTTGCAAGATTTCGATTATCAGTAACATTTTCTAGATGTACCTCTTTTAGACTACTGCTTGTGGATCCTGGGAAAGTGCTAATTGTGGAAGTTCTGACGATTACAAGTCCATCACAATGAAAATATACTTCATCACATTATACATGAATAATAAGCTTTTGGGAATTTGCAATGCTTGTTGGATAGTTGAACAATAATTTTTTTATGGTTTCAGTTAATAAATCAATTAATCTCTCTACGCACATTTTTATCTGGTGTATTATTAAATCTTAACTCAACCGGAAAGTCAACTACTGGCCAAAATGTTGCAAGACTAAATCTTGGTGTTTACTTAAAGTGAGTTTAATATCAGGAAAATGTTGAAGTGACCTTGATGACGATGCCACATTGGTTTGTTTAATATAAGTTTTATTTAAAGCACTCAAGATTTTAGTTTCTTTAGTAAATTAAAGCGACTTTGTTTACGAAACATGTAGCTGAACATGTTTTATATTTGCACACAATCTTATTCTAAATTTAATTCTTTTTGCATCTTGACCTGGTTGTCTGTGAGAAAAGTTCAAAAAGATTTATTCATGCTTGCTTCTTGTAAGTATTCTAAGACTTAAGTGACTTTGAATTATGCTGCTTGGTAGAATTATTATGAAGATTAAAATGTTTTGCTTGATTCGTATTAGAACAAGTGGAAGTTTTTTTCTAATCCAGTTTTTTTATTTGTATATTTATTTTACATCTGCAGAATATTTGTTTGTATTTAATTATAATTTTTTAGTTTTTTTATAAACATTCCTTATAGCAGATTTAAGAAGGTGAATAGAACTTATAAAAAAACCCTTTAAGCAGTTCTTGTTTTTCTCATTTAGGCTTTTAACCAAAAATATTTCAAAAGAACTGTTAGAGCTAAAGTTTTGATGGTTTTTTGACGTGTTCTCGTATCCCTTTAAGGAGGCCGAGATAACGAAAGCGTTAAAAAAAGACTTAAAAATATATTTTTTACATTGCGACCATTATTTAGATAATTGTGCATTTTTGTTGCATACTTTCCTTTCAAGCGTCATACACAATCAAATGCTAAGTTTAAATTGAGGTTTTGATATTAAGTTTAAATGTTAGTATTTTTTTTAATCAGACCATTTTATTCTTGATCCGATACCGGTCCAAAATAATATACCTGTGAAATTTTAAATAAAAAAAAATTAGAAAAAAAAAATGGTTTGTAATTTCTTGAAATCTTAAATTTAATCTTCTACCACACAGAAATTTTTTATTCGATCGGAGCACAAGCATTCATTCGATTAATAATTTATTGGCCCCTAAAACAAAAAATAGTGATTATATATGTTTTTGTTTTCAAACAATCCCATGAATGAGAAATTAATTAAGAGTAAAAATGAATGAAAAGATAAAGTTCATACTGAGTCAAGGCTAATAGTAAAAATCAAAGGGTGTTCCGAATGCGAAGCGATATTCATAAAAATATAGTTTATTATATATTATTTTGAACTATGATAGATGAAGAATACTTCAAATTTACACAGTGTAGGAATAATATATTTTATTTTAATGTTGTCCCAATAGTGACGTGATTTTCCCACTTTAAGTTAAAGTAGAGTTAAGAACTAGTGCAAAAACTTAAAAATAAAGCTAAAAAGAGTGTTCCTCTAATAACGATGATTTTCATATTAAAGTATAAAAAAATAAAGTGTAGATAATTAAGCACACTTATTTGTGACACATCTTTACATCATCATCGACATTATTACATTCTATCCAACGTATGGTACGTATAAACATATATATGAACCCACGTAAGTTCATCAGTTAATTCTTCGCATACGTGTATTCGCTTCAACATAAAAGTATCTGTGAAAAAACGTGTGACTATTTGCTTCGAAATAGAAAATCACATGATTTTTGTTTTGCGTTAAACATCAAACTAAACGCAAAATGTGAAATATTTTCTCTTTTTACTATATAATTAAAATTAATTAAAATGAATTATTGTGCACAGTATTATAAAATTGTAAATTTCCCTATTATTTTCTTTGATAGCTTTTTTACTTTTAAACAGCGCGCATGCCGCACTTTTTAGCTCTTCACTTTTGTAAGACCCCGCTTAGCTACAGGTGGTTTGCTACTGGAGACAAATACTCATCACATTACTTCTCAAGTCTTAAGTTTAGTGGTGAGCTTGGTTTCCTCTTTAATTTAAGGGGAACTGGAAACAAACATCAAGATTACAAATTTACCTACAGCTGTTTATCTTGTTCCATATCAAGAATTTTTTTGTAGAAGCATTCTGAATTATTGAAGTTTGGTAAAAAAGTACATTTAACCTTTAAAGTTTAAAAAAAAAAATATTGCATTTACTTCAATATATCACCATAAATATCAAAATTTTCTAAAATTAAAAAAAAACTTAAGTTTAGCAATTAATTGAAATTTTATAAAAGGATTAAAATTTCACCAAATAATTCTTTTCATAAAAATTTCTCCAAAACTTTAATTTTTTTTTAAATTTTATTTGCAACCAAGGTTATTTCATTTAAAAATAAAACAATAAAATTTGAAAGCGACAATTAAAGCATTTTTTCTTGTTTTGAAAATTAAATTACCTATACTGAATAAATTAATTTACTTTAATTGTGCTTAACCCCTTAAAATATAAATATTACATGTTATTCTTATGAAAAATTTATTATTTAAATGAAATACAAAATTAAATTTTGAAAGCGAAAATTTAAGCATTTTTTCTTGTTTTTAATCTTAAATTAAATATACTGAATAAATTAGTTTATTTCAATTGAGCTTAGCCCCTTCAAACATAAATATTACATGTTATTCTTATGAAAAATTTATTATTTAAATGAAATACAAAATTACATTTTTTACTACAAGGGAAGAATATCAATATGGCAATTTCGCTACTGTTCACATAGCTCATCAATGGATTCTATTTAAATTTTGTATTCTAAACTAGTAAGTCTTATATCTTATGCCTAGTTGATTAAAAGACAAGTATATTTTATGAACAAAGCTAAAATACAATAAAAACTCAAAAAAATATTTGTAAAAAAAACATAGTAACCATTGAGTAACTATTTTTATTTGCTCTTGGCTTTATATATAAGACTTTTTGGTTTGGAATATAAAATTTGGGTAATCGCAAATTTTAAAAAAAACTTTTCTCATATTCTCACAGCCCATGAAAGTCGAATAAATAATTTTTTCGTTATGTTTGTAATTTTATTCTATGTATACGCCGACTTCTATACCGATGGCTCGAAACTGGACGACAGAGTCAGTAGCGGAATCTTCTCCAATAGCCTTGGACTAAGACTCTCCCTTAGAATTCCCGACTACTGCAGTGTCTTTCAAGCCGAGGTAATGGCCATTCTGAAAACATCCGAAATAGCGCTTAGGGACGATCTTTCTTGCCTTGCCATTCGGATATTTTCGGATAGTCAGGCGGCAATCAGGGCGCTTCCTGGTGCATACAGTACATCTAAGCTAGTCCTGAGTTGTCGCTTATTACTAAACACTCTATAGGAGCGATCACAGATGGACCTGTTTTGGGTCCCAGGTAACAAGGATATCCAGGGTAACTGTGAGGCCGGTGATCTTTCTAAACGGGGCACATTGCTTACTAACGTCTCTTCCTCTGGCAATGGTGAAAATGGCCATAAAGAAGCACTACCTCAATTTGTGTCTTCAGACAACTGTGGACTACACCGGACCTCAAGCGGACCAGGCAGCTGCTCAGAGTGGACAGAAAATCCATAGTTATCACGGTCTCGGTACTTACTGGACACTGTCTAATCGGCAGGCATGCTGAAAGACTCCGTCTGCCCTTTAATGATTTCCGTCGCAGCTGCGGCTCGGAGGATGAGGAAGAGACCGTACTGCACCTTCTGTGCCACTGCCCATCCCTGGCTCGAAGAACACTAAAAATTTTGGGCTGTCCTTCCTTTGGAATTCTTACGGAGCTATCATCTCACTCTATAGGAGACATAGCGAAGTTCATCCGTTAATCCTCATGGTTTTCGGCTGGGTAAGGGGAGTCGCGCCGCCTTCGTTGTGGTATCACAACGGGCCATTCGATTGTGCTCAAGTGAATTTCGTCGCGAGAGGCTGCCACTCCTAACTAACTAACATACGCGTTAACAAAGTATATAAATTTGTAGAGGATTTGAGATTAGAGTGGTCGTAGTAATACATTCTCTGTGAACAGTTCAAAGGACTGTCAATTACTGTTAAAAAAAGAGATGTCATGAACGTCAAAATTACGGGACCAAACCTAAATTTTTAGGTTTGCATGTTGTTGACTTTTGTCAGGTGTGCGCAACGCTAATGACACCTTCGAATATTTAAAGTTGCTAACAATTACTTCTTACCTACTTATGTTGTATGGGAATACGGTGAGACCATGTTACTTAAAAAATGGAAAAACTTCAAAATTAGTCTAACAGTAAAAAATTAAAGACGACTAAAATTTATTATTAATAATAATAATGAAAGATCGCTGCCAAGGAAATATATTATATTTATATATTCTTTCAAGTTTGCAAGTAATGAGTTAACAAAAATCTGAAAGAGAATTTCTTGTTAAAGACACGTTGTTCTAAAAAAAAATGAAATTTACAAACCACATATTTTTATCTTTTAAAACAATAAAAATAGCAAATAACCCCAGAATTATTATAACTGTTTATTAAACTATTCTATAATGTTTATTTGTTTTGAACAAACCCCCCAGCTTCCACTTTGGCAAACACAAGTAAACTAATATTTAAACAATATAGCTGAGCGTAAAACTAAATAGTTTTACAGTAAACAAAATCCAACAACATATTAGTCAATTTTAGTATGAAATAGTTTTCTGATTTAACTAAAATGTACTCACATTTTCAAAAATATGACAAAATGATTTTTTGCATATTTTTCCCAATAGATTATCATATTGTTCGCATCAAAGTATTACAACGGCATTCGAATGTATAAACATGCGGTTTCAAGGAATGTAAAAATTTAGCAAAAAAAAAAAATTAGACCTCTTTATGGAAGAATAGATGTAAAAAAAAATAATAGTAATAAAAATTATATGAAAATATTTGCTCAATTTTAACCTATTGTAAAGTGTATGCTGTATCAAATTAAAACAGAGTAGTTGAAACACGCTGATAAAAAAATTTAAAATTTAAGCCAGATGGAGAATAAAATTCTTAAAAAAAAACTTATATGCTTTTCGCAGAGTATTTTTTCAATCGCCGTGCAGACTTTTATTAAGCAATGAGACATTGATTGTTGAGATATCCCTAAAAAATGGTCTTGTCCAATTTGGTGTTGGTATCCACCTTGTCGCAGTAATTTTAATGCAGCGCCTAATTTTATCATATTTGGAATCGATGTCGATCGCTTTGCAAATTTCAGCTCATGTTGTATATTATTTAAAACATAAACAAACGCGTCTTTATTAAGACGAAAATTTTGTACAAAACTAAAAAAAAAAACAAATTCTTAACAACATTTTTCACAACAAATTATTTGATTCTTATGGTCACTTAATGAGAGTACATCGCACCTACTTCTTAAGATGCTTCTTGTAATTCATCCAACAGATCCGTTGTAGTCTGCCATCTATATCGCTACGGAATCCATCACAGTTTTATTTTGCACTAATAATATTTATAAAATATTAATAAAATAATATTATAATAATATATTTAATATTGCTCACAAAAGCTATAAGTTTGTTTTGAAATCTAATTTATTTTTTCTTATTTTGACAGATCATAATATCGATGTTAGTCAGTGTTGCATACATTAAAACAAAATTCGCAAAAGTGTTTGCGAAAGAGTTACAGAGTACCAAATTTTATATATTTATTTATTCCGTGTGTAATATAAAATTCAGATGTATATGCATCAAGCATGAAAGGTTATACCGTATCTATCTACGAGGTATTTATCAACTGTAATTTCTGTAGAGAAATAAATATTTAAAAAAATTAAAAAGAAAGAATTAAAATTATCTCGTATGCTATTTTTTCTAAGTAGTTGTATAAATAAAAAAATTACAATTATTAACTACCTTGTATATGATACGAAGAACTACTAATAACGAACTTAGGAAGCCAATAAATTATTTAAAAAATAAATGAAAAAACACTTTTTTCTAAGATTCGTTAAACTTTTTTTTTTCAAAAAAGGGTAGATACCTGCTTTTAAATAAACGAACGAAAAAAATGTTGTTTTATAGAAACTAGACCATTGCATGGAAACATAAAAAAATGAAACATTTTTTTATTAGCCACTATTTAAAAAAGTATGTTCTCATGCAAATGATTTATGATTTATTATAAAAATTAAAACTATGAATTAATGTGTCTATGATAATCTCAAAAAAGTAATTAACAAATTTAATAAGCTAATAGCCACTTAAGAGACATACACTGACGTTTATTTACCCTTTCATTATTTGCTGCAATGTTTAAAATTAAACAAATTGTAAAAAAAATCTTGAAAGAGAATTTACAAATCTACACAAAAGTGTCATTTATCTTAATATTCATACATTTATTTTTTTCACTTGGTTCCATGTTTAAGCTACATTGATATGCAAACATATACTACACATCTATTCTTTTTTGGATTTTTTATTGGGTTAGTGAAAAAGAAAACAATCAACTGCTATATGGCACATTCCGAACGCTAGAAACCGCCAAACACAATGTTCTTTATTCATTCTCTTTTATTCCTTTAACCCCTGCTCTTTTTCTAGTAAAATTTGGTAAAAATTATATACTTTACTTTAAAATAATAAAACATTAATAAAAGCATTGAAAAAGTAATTGGTGAATTGTGGAATCTCAACATTAATTGCGTTAACTGCTATCCTTATATCTTAAAAATTCAACAAATCAAAAGCGTAATTCACTATTATTCATTATTGCAGAAATAAGAATATGAGACTTAAAATATAATTTTATTCAAAACCTAATCAACAAAAATGTTATAATAAATAACACAGGTCAACAGCAAAAAAAGGCTTGACTAACCACTATATAGATTTGATGCATCATGGCTGCCTAAGTACAAAAATGGTAAAATTTTTCAATTCTATGGATATTTTTTTTTTTAAATTTTTTAAGTAAAATTGACAATATTTTGAGACATTTCTCCACTTATGTTGTCATAACTCAAAAACAACTAGTCCGATTTTGTCAAATTAAATTTACAAAAATTAAGGTTTACAATATCTTTAAATAACGTGTACAAATTTTTTTAATGCGATGAATAGTTTCAAAGTTATGAAACAAATTGTTAGCAAAAAAAAAAATGCTAAAAAAAAAAAATTTTGAAAAACAAAAATCTGGAAAAAATCGAAAACTGCAAAAAATATTACTTTTTATTTTTTTTGTAGTAAAGCTACATATCATGCAAATTAAACTAGATATGGATCATAAAAATCGATGCATGCTTTACATTTTTATTTACAATTAATTGAAGGTATCGCATATTTACAAGCACTATAGAAAATTGTACCTACTATATAATGAAAATGCAGAACATAAAAACTCAGGTGCATTTTACGACACGCATTTTGGCAAAACCCCTTTGGGAAAAACCTCTATGACATTTTTATGATTCTAATAATTAAAAAAAAATAAGTAATAAACAAAAGATTGTTTAATTTTTACGATTGCGGTGGGATAGTAATAAAACGCTCATAAATGTGCGTGTACGCTGAAGTGCTCTTATTTTCCGTTAGCTACCTGTAACGGATGATTTTTTTTTCTCATGAAAGTCCTTAATGTTTTTTAGGATTCTTAGGAATAATAAAAAATTTGCAGCACACACAAACTGTATCCACACAACCTCAAGTATGTCTTACCAATCAGATATGTCAGATCCAGCACTACCATCTACAGCTGAAAATGACGAGTTCATCCCACACAAACATTTCTCGCCGAGACCATGGAATCAAGATCAGCTTAATGATGTAATTAGAGACCTTGGATTGTGGAAAAGATCTTCTGAATTACTTGCGTCCCGGATGAAAGAAACAGGTCTCATAACTAAAGAAACTAAAGTTTCGTATTACCGTACTCGAGAAAAAGACTTACTTCATTATTTTGCTGAAGAGGATGACTTTGTGTACTGCACAGATATTTCTGGTTTGATGACTGCCATGGGCTTACAGAGATATGATTCAAACGAATGGCGTTTATTTATCGACTCATCAAAACGCAGCTTGAAGTGTGTCCTTTTGCATAATGGAAATAAATTTCACTCCTTGCCGATCGCACATTCAACCAAAGTAAAAGAAGAATACTATGTAATTGCATTGGTCATGAAGAAGATAAAGTATGATGAACATAAGTGGGTAATTTGTGTTGATCTTAAGATGGTAAATTTCCTCTTAGGCCAACAAAGCGGCTTTACAAAATATCCTTGTTTTATATGTTTATTGGATAGCAGAGCTAAAAGAGAACATTGGAAGAGAAAACAATGGCCTTCTAGGGAAACACTAGTTCCAGGTACGCCAAATGTTATAAATGTGGCTCTAGTGCCCCGAGATCGCATCATATTACTCCCTCTTCACATTAAACTTGGTCTGATGAAACAATATGTTAAAGCACTTAACAAAGATAGTGAATGTTTCCAGTATATTTCAAGGAAGTTTCCCAATGTAAGTATGGAAAAGCTGAAAGCAGGCATATTTGATGGCCCACAAATTCGCAAATTGGTGAACGATACTGAATTTGGCAGTTTAATGTCAGAAATTGAGAAGAATGCATGGGATTCGTTTGTATGGGTTATTCAAAATTTCTTAGGAAATAACAAGGGTGATGATTACGTTGCGCACGTTGAAGAGATGTTAACTCACTTCCAGAATCTTGGATGCAACATGAGCATCAAAGTACACTACCTGCACAGTCACTTAGATCGTTTTCCTGAAAATCTAGGAGACTTGAGTGAAGAACAGGGCGAACGATTCCACCAAGATATCCGGACAATGGAGGAACGTTACCAGGGTCGCTGGGATGCACACATGATGGCTGATTTTTGCTGGAGTATTCAGAGTAACACTTCGTTATTCAACAATAGTAGAAAATCGACTAAAAGAAAATTTCAGAGTTCGTAGTTTATAATACATATTTATTTATTTTCTTGTTTTATTTATTATAATAAATGTGAATAATAAAATATAAATTTTCTACTATTTAATTTATTTATTTATTTACATTTAAGCTCATCCAACACAAATGTCTTTCCGAAGAATAGAATCAGTATATTCTAGGTAGGGTTTTGCCAAAAAATACACGAATGTTGCTATGTAATGCATTTTTGATGTGAAAATTTGTACATAGCATGGGGAAAATGTTTTCAAAATTCAATCAATCGAAAGAAGAACATTAACTACTCAATTTTGTGTATATCAGACAAAAAACTAAAATTTGGTGAAAATGAGCGAATTCACTTAATTGTGAATAAATTCGAAAAAAATCAATCGATTTTTATGATCGATATCTCATTTTGTTCCTATTACATGTGGCTTTGCGATAAAGCAATAAATCTGAAAGATTTTTGCCGTTTTCGATTTTTTATGATTTTTTTAAAACAAAAAAATTTGCTATTTTCACGTAAAAAAAATATTTTTTCCCTCAATTTTTTATTATAACTCCGAAACTACTGAGCCGATTGAAACGCAATATATTAACGGATTAAAGGCTATGTAAATTTCAGTTTTTCTAAGTTTATTTGAATAATATCGGACTAATTTTTTTAGTTATCATTAATTATGTGGAGAAACGTCTAAAAAAATTTATAATTTTACTTAAAAATTTATTAAAAAAAAACCTCTCCATAGAATTTCAAAATTGAACCATATTTGTACTACTGGGACCACAATACATCAAAATTGTATAGTGGTTTTCAAAGCCCCTAAAATTTTTTCAAAATTGTTGCCTTGTGTAATTAAATAAATTTATAATTTTTTTTTAGATGCAAAGAATGTTGATGATGGGTGTAGCGATTCAGAAAATGCGGCATTACATTTTGCTGGCATATTATTTTTTTTTGTTTTTTCTTGGAAAATTTCCGCATACATTTCCAAAAGTACTTTTTTTCGTTTTTAAATATTAAAATAACAAACGAACCTAAGCAGAAAATCAATTTTAAAAACAAATAAATTATCTTATAAGGCCTAATAAAATTCGTTTCTGTTTTAATATACTGGGCTTGAAATTAATATTGTAGAATTTACAAATAGATTGAAAAAATACAGAAAACAGTTATATTAAAGAAATTTTCGAATTTAGTTTTGCCCTCTACAAATAATCGCAATTTATTGCATGAGTACAAACGACACTCTCTTGCACCTTTTAAATTTACTGTCATGGTGTTATAAAAAAATATTAACAAAAGTCGCATAAACGAGTCTCACACACTATGCCAGATACATGCATGTATATCCTTCAAGTTTTTTTGCTTTTTATTCTTTAATAAACTATTTTAAAAAAAAGCTGTTGTTTTTTATTATTATTTATTTATTTATTTATTTTATTTTTTATTTTTATAAACCTATTGTGACAAAGTAAGAGCATTTAAAATCCAGATAAAAATATTCTTCTGTACCGAATAGTCACAGGTGCTAACATTTCGATTAAAGTGAAAAAAAATAAATTAAATATTAGTAGTTAAAGATACGTTGTTTTGATCTACGATATTAACATTACTCCTTCTAGTAAGTTTTTTACGAAAATTATGTTTTAAATGTTATATATGAACTTTTTTATGTTATTATAACATCACAGATTTATGAGATTGTACCGTTGCTTCATAATTGAGAAAAAAAGCTAATAAAATGATCACAATTTCTTTCAAAACAACTCTAATAGGGGATTGGTTTTTGATTGTTCTTCATTTGATAAGCAACTTGCACTCTGCATGTTATAGGTTTTCTCCCACTAAATATGATTAATGTTTTTTTATATTCACAAATCAAATTACTTATATCTATTAGTAATATGCACTTAAACAGTAACGCGTATTGTGGTATTGTTGCATCAGTTTTATTTTTTTCTATGTGATACAGATTACTTTATCATTTGATATAACTGTTCAAACATAGGGAAAAAAGATTCGTTACGAAAACCAAGTTTGTTGTCAATAAAATTTCATCGGTCGTGCGAATTATTTAAAATCCAGCCTATATGATTAAATGAATATGCAAAGAAAACATTGTGTAAACTCTCTTAGTACCATTTAACCAGTAAAATCGAGAACTTTCATATCTCTATTATCTTAACGAAATGACAGTTTTATCAAGAAAAAAAAAATATTTAAATATTTAAAGTCAGATTACAGACAGACCAAAATTCGAAAAATAGGTGTTTTGTATTCCATTTCGATTATTATCTTCATCAAAACCAAAATTTTTTTAAAATATTTCATGTGAAATATGAAATGACCCCGTTACTGTTTTGGTATAAATAATAATTGGCAATTATTCTTGCGAGCGCTTATTAAAAATTTCAACTTGAAAAAATCGGATAGAACTAAGGTATCAGCTTTTCTTAACTTCAACAGTGAAAGAAAATGGTAAACAAGCGCCAAACATTCACGATGAACTCTGTGATAAAAAAACATGAGTTTTTTGGTATTTTTAAGTCCTATAGTTAAACTTAGAACTTTAATCAGACAATGTGGATGCAGGCTGTTTGCATCAAAGACTGTATTCTAGCTTACTTTCCTTAAAAAAATATTTAAGCCATCAGTTTTATACAAAGTACGTAATTATGGAAATTAATCAGTTCACAATTTCTATGTTATATTTGTTATTGCTTTATTTAAACTGAGCAAATGTCTATTGCTTAAAAACATTTGCTGATCAACATCCGCAATGAAAGCAATTGTCTTTTTTCTGTTTTATTGAAGTAAAAAAAAGTTTTAAAATTTTCTCACACAATAAGCATAAAATTAGAATTACACATTTTATTACAAATTCCAACTTAAAGTTCGTATTTATTTAAGTAAATTCAATCTTAAATGTAGTTTGTAATCTTAGCTTGCATGGCATAATTTTTCTGGTTAAAATAATTGAACTTAAACGTTGAGTTTTTTAGTTGCAGAGTTCATAAAAGCAATCTTAATTTAATGTTTAAAGTTCAATATAAAAGTTTTAAGAATATTTTACTTTTAAATGCCCCCCGTTTAGAGCTGTTTCTGTTCCCCTGTTTAGCTTATTTCGAACAACTATCAGTTAGTTTTGATCGCTTATGTTTGGTGACAATTTAGAAGTTCAACTTTTTTATGACCACATATTGAATATATTCAAAGCAGTAACCAATTGTCCTCTTCTCTTTTAAACAAGCCTTATTGTGTCAGCCACAATTCGTAAGGCCTATCCCAGGTCCGCTGATGGTGAGCTTTTTTAAAGCCTTCGGGGCGTCCTTAACTCAGATACCCGACCGTTTTAAAGTTATTGCTTGTGGATTACGGAGCGGCAATGATCGCCTGCACTTGAAAATGGGAAACAGGGATAAGTGGCTAACTACTGATACTACGGGAGGAAATAGTCTGGAGGGACTTAGTTCCTATGCCAGTTACTCGTAGGGCCTCAGCGAAAATAATGTTGTAATTGTAGCCTAAATACCTATCGCTTCCCTGATTTTAACAGTGTCACAAAAGAAGAAATGTAGAGCAAATGCTTTGAGGTAAAATTTTACAAGCTGTCGTGCTGCGTAATTTAATTTTAACATTTCTTTAATTTAATTTTTCCTAATGCCCGGATAAATTAGTAGAATACTTCTGTTCGGCGGTTCGTTAAGGAATGTTAATATCATTAGGGGCATTATCGTAAAATAGCGTTAAAGTTTACACCAAAATAGTGTGAGTCTTAAAACCAGATTCGAGAAATTTTTTAAATTATCACTTTTTGCGTGATCCCTGTTTTTTCAAATTAAGAAATTTTTAAAAAGATTGATGAAGTAGTAAAAATTTTTAAAGTAATAACAAAAATCTGAAACTTTGAAACTTAATATAATGTTCTTTAAAAATCAAAGAAGTAATAAAGGGTTTTTGCCTAAATTTGCCATTGTGCAAAAGTGCTGTGTGAGTTAAGATGGTCTCCAGTTTACAGCTTTGAGGCGCTGGTAAATATTTTGTGTTGACCCAAGGAGTACGTACGACGTACTATAAATTTTTAACAATAAATAATAAACATATAAATTAAATTTTGAAAGGGTTGTAAGGAACCCCTTCTGTGTGACTTTAGTTGGCAATTCGCTGATTTATTATTTGTCCCTTAGTATTCAGTTTTGCATATTTTTCTTAAAATTGTATGACTTCTTATCTGTTATTTTGCTTTGACAAAAATTAAAAAAAGGCAGCGATAACATTTCATTTTGGGGCTTCAATCATTGTCACTTTAAGCGAATTTTCTTTATTTAAGTTAAAAATTACTTCTTATGTTATGTATAAGAAATTATTCTTTTGCAGATGCAACGCGTAAATATTCCTGAAAAAATAACTTTGAAGTCTATTAATGGATCTTATACGTTAATACCATCCTGTATTTCACATCTGTAACAAATGAGTATTTTTGTGATAATTATTTCTCTCTAGTAGAATACATCACCTACACAATAAAAAGCTAATGTGGTTAAATAATGTATAAATATAATTTGTAAAAAGAGCCAGTTTCATTGAAATATAACACAATACGTGAGTTTACATTTGCACAAAGTAAGAAACAATTGTTAATAAATTTTAGTAAAAAACTAAACTATTTGTTAACAAAAGAAATCTCTATTTTTGTTACTTTAAAAACAGTAACAGCAACAATTCAAAAACCATAAAATTCACAAAAGCGTTTTATATACGAACGAAAATTAACTCATACATGCACATTTCTTATGGTTGACCCAATTGGCAACGTATCAAGAACCACTTGCAAATGTATAACGCTTTGTATCGCGTGTTCTTATTTTCTGTCGAAGCATAAAGCATAGAAACCATATGGAATAAAGGAAAGTGTTAGAAGCAAATTTACAAAATTAAATATGTTTTTCTTTGTGAAACTTAAAAAATTAAAAAAAAGAAATAAAAATATTAATAGAAAGGAAACAATTCTTTAACATTTTCATACTGTCGGAAGGCCTTAACAAAACAATAAGGGTTTGATTCTTGCATGCAGAAGGCTGTCTCGTGCACTAATTTTATTAACATTTCTAATACAATACGATTTAAAAATTTTTTGTTTTCTTAGTGTATGAAATTTATATTAATTTCGATATTTTAAAATATTGTTTAAAAGAAATGCAACAAAATGGAATTTACCTAGCAAAAACTCTGTGTTTTAATGTTCGTCAAGCTAAAATGGTTATGTTATACATTTTCGAGAGTTCTCTAAAGTTATTTAAAAAAAGCAGGGTTTTTAATGTATTAAACTTTTGCTACAGATAACTGCAAAAAATTCATCGCTAAGCCGTAAGGTCTGCCTCTGAGTGTCTAACAAAGTAGCGATCAATATCTCTATTCATCTCTATGCTGCTCACCATTTTATTTCCGAGTACAGAAATTTGTAACAACCCGTTTTTATACCCTTCACCACAAAATGTGAAAAGAGGAGAGGATATATCTGAGTTTATCATTCCGTTAGTGTGGAAATCAGCTTTGCTAAGGCACTAGACGAGTTAGAGAAAACTTAAATACAACAATCAATCGGACATAGTTTCGGTAATCACTAAGATATTTTCCGAAACAGGAGCCTCTGAAATTTTCATAAAATGTTCAGTTGTCAACATGGTCAATATGAGCCGGTGACATTTTTACGTAAAATTATATATCGAACTTATTTTTTAATTCTCTGTCACCGCAATATTTGTTTTTTTATTTAATTTTTATTTATTTATTTATTTATTTATTTTTTTTTTTTTGATAGGAAACTACTTCTTTATACTAGATCTACATACATGGTGAAGGCCAAGGTACTCTTTTTTGCTCTATATTGGAAATTATTGAAATTTTCAGTTAATTCATCCACAAGTTTAAATTTTTAGTAAAGAAGAAACTGTTTAATTAAAATGTATTCATGAAAATATTAAATTAAATTAATTAAGCTTCAAGAATATCGCGCTTTTTATCCCGTAAAAATTTTTAAAATTGTTTTTGAAGGTGATGCACATTTCGCTACCGCTTACTTAGCTCTTCAGGAAACTTCTCATTAACATCTAAATTAAACTAAAAATTTTTGTCCAAAAAATAAAGTAAAAACAAAAAACCAAAGTTTAAGCAAAAACTGCAATAACTGACGCTGATTATATTTTTTCTATCTACTGTATACGGCTGAAACTGTTTGAGAATTAAGGAACTGGAGGGCAATTTATTTTGTTTTTCAAATAAAAGTTCGTAAAAATGTTTATGACACTAATTTTCCTTTAAAAGCTGTTGTAAATTTATTGCTTACGATACCAGGTTACGAAAGCTATCGCTCTCCAAAATAGTTAGACTATAAAATAAGAGAAAAATTATCCCTCCAACGTGTTGAGCACAATGGTGCAACTAAATATCGCAAATGTATAAAAGATGTAACTATAATGATAATTTTGAAGGTTGGTGAAGCAGTTTATTTTTACTTCTTATTGAAATTATTTCCTTAAAGTTCTATGAAAGCTAATCTGAACTGGCGTCAAGGATGATGATACTGAATAATTATTATTAAGTATATTTGGTTTGGTTAGCAATTTTCAATGTACGTTAAGCCCATTTCAAACTATAAGAAAAAATTTGAAAGTAATAGCATATGTATATATGTTAATTTTATGGCAATTAATACGGAAAGGAATTTGACATCCCATAATACATACTAATTCATTTTTAAATTTTTTGTAAAAAATATAATTTTTTGTTTTTCAGGGAAAAAACCCATTATTTTATTTTACGGAGGTATGATAAGGTAGAAATTTCTTAAAAAATCCAATGCAAATCTTATGACTTGTATTACAAAGTGAAACATTATTTCTTAATATTGGAAATAACCCAAAACTTTTCCTGTTTTTTTAATAATATTTGAATAGCTAGAGTATGCCTTAAGATGCTTGAGGAAATAATTTTCCTGTTCATCGTTTTTTCGAAATTTTGTTTTATTTAAATAATTAGAATTCGTTAATTGTCGTATAACAAAATGATTTTATTATTATAGAAATTCGATGCATACTAAAACAATTATTGTATGTATTTGTAAATAAAGGAGTTAAAATAATAACAATGAATGTAAAAACAGCACAAGAATAATACAAATGACGGGAGTTAATATGCAATTTGACAAATGTTTTCCTTTTTTCCTAGCAGTTTTATTATATTTAAGAGGGTTACCCGGCGTGTGCTACAATGCTTAAAAATATGTATTTTATTATTTGCTGAAAAACATGTTATATTATTTTATTTTAATAATAATTTTGTGTTGCTGCTAACCATTTTTTTGAATAAACATAAACATTTTTTGGTGTTTCAACTCTGAAGCTACCAACTAATAATTATTCCGTTCGAAAAATAGAAATTTTTTAAGTTCAATCAAGCAAAATTTAGCGATTGGGCTTGAATTACTTTGATAGTTATAAAGAAAGCCAGACACAATACATTTGTAAGAGTCAAAATCCACAAATTTTTTGTATGAAAAAGAGCTCATACTCGACTTCGTATTTGTATATAATGCGCCTTATTGTTCTTTTGATCAATAGAATTTTTTATGATTATAAAAATAAAATATTTTTAGAAATATTTTGCAACAGAGGAAGAGAAGGATTGGAAATGTTTACTAAAGGATACCTAAATAAATATAAAATTTGATAAGTTTATTAAGAGAACATGTTCCCTTTGCTTGGGATCGATATAAATTTTAACAAACAAGTTCGCAGCAGCATAAGATGCTTGTGCTTTGCAAAGCAAGTAACAAAAAAAAAAAAAACACTAGAAAACTTGTGCGTTTTTCACAAACGAAGATTGTTAAAACTAATTCAAAAAATTGTTACGGTAAATTTAAATTTGAAATATATTTTTAGTGACTTGAAGTTATTCAATTTGCTTTCAGGCGACATGTTTTTTGCATATGACCTGTCAAGTTTTACACTGCGTAACACATACATAAAATTTGGTATATTTTGTTCTGACAAACCATCTGACATCAGCTATTTTCAAAACAAAAAAGATTATGTCCGGTGTAATTACTCAGTAAATTGACAATTTTAACAGACATGCGAAAAAGCAAATGTATTATTAAATTGACAAGTAATATGTAAAAACTATGTCACCTGAAAGCAGCTTAACATCATAACATATGTGTATTTTGTTTAAAGTAGTAATCGATATAATTTACTAAGGTTTTCGTATAATATATTTGTAATTATTTCGCTTTGTTTCTGATACATATTAAGGGCATTTGTGGGCATAAAATGTTTACAGCATATGCTTCCGTTTTATTTTTATAATTGTCTGTTATCACAACAAAACTAATTAGTCTTGGTAACAAAATAATCTTGTCTAATACAAAACAAAGAAAAAAAAAACAATAGTAATAACTGAAACGAGTATATGTATGTATGTATGTATAACTATCCAAAATAAAATTTATGATAAAAATTTCTTAAAAAATAACAGCAAATACAAACCAGTTTAAAAAGTTGCATATACTCGTACAAGGCGCTAAAAGTTGACTACAAAAATATGACAACTTAATGGGTAAAATAAAAAACGTTTTGCTCACAAACCAAAAAACGAACATTTACAATAATGCTGCATTAACATAATTTGCCTAAATGATTATAAATAAATCTAAGATTATTTTAAATTGGCAATTTTTGTTTTTACTGAATTTTTTTTTAAAGCAATTTGATTTTAAGCCATTAGACTGCTACTTATATAATTTTTCGCAGCTTGTCACTTGTTGTCCATAATTTAGACGATGAAATAATGTTATTTCAAATTCATATTTGAATTTAAAATTACATTTGACGCTATTTTTTTGATCCTATCGTGGCGAACGTTTTATTTTTAACAACAAATACTATCAGCTGGTCACAGATGAAGAACCTACTTTATCGTAATTTATTACACAATGTGTGCTAATATTTTTTATTTGAGCTGTCACCCATTTAAAGCTGGCTCAACTTAAAATGTAATTTATTTTTCTTTCATGTTATATTATATATTATATTGATTTTTTGCAGTTTTTTAATTAAAATATAAATTTTTTCTTTACTAAAGGTTTTTTTACAACATTTATTTGAGTATTTTGAGTTGTACTTTAATTATGAAATAATTTAAATAATGATGTGTTTCACTAATTTAAATTTATTAATAGCAGCTTAAGTTAAGATTTTATGTTGGTTGGAGTATCTTTTTTTTGTATCAACAATGAAATTTAACTTTTTATTACTTCTTATGCAGGAAAGAGGTGTTTAATGTGTGGTACATCTTAATATTCTTCTACTGCAGTTTCAATAGTTTTATTATCCGTTTCTTTAAGATTGCACAAATATTTACGAAGTGAGTAACAGCTGGTACGATTTGACCAGTTTTATACATTTATCGGACTTTTTTTTTGGTATTTTTTTAAGAATTAAAAAGATTTTTATGAAAAATATATATGAACGCTAATAAGAGATTTTTTTTAAATTTTTTGTTTGCTTTTTGCTAAAAGTTTATGTAGCGGCGTATTCAATAAATAGTTGCTTAGTACACTTTTAACCTATTAAATATTTTAATGCATAAATAGACTTGACTATTTTAAATATTTAAATTTCTCTAATTTTGCGATTGCAAAATTTAAATAAAATGAACTAACCACAGAGCGAAATAAAAGTAAATAGCAATAATTGAAGTCCTAAACATTTTAATTAGTTGTTTAAGACTAAAAGCCAACGGTATTCATACCATGGAGATGCCAAATGTCTACAAATATCTATTTGTTTAATTTAGCTTTATTCCCTTTTTTTTTTTTTTTTATAAATGCTTAAAGTATGTATTACAACTTTTAGAAGCTGACATAAAACTCAAATATATATGCCCGTATTTATTAAGCCTTTCGTTGATTTTTAGTCCGGGTCTTAGTTTCACAATTTTACATCTATTTCTTCATGAAAAACAATCGTATAGTTTTTTAAATAGAAAAATGCTTATATAAAATTAATACAAATTGATAACAGGTAAACCCAATGACGAATTCGACGACAGCTGGTTAAATATCGTTTGTCGTATATTTATTTGCTTTATTGTAATTTTGTTTTTAATGTTTGTAAAAAAGTGACAGATTTTTTTTAATTCAAATGCATATTTTAAATTTTCAACCTGAAAAATTGGTAAAAACAAAAAATCAAAAACGGTATAAATATTGAAAGCACAAAACAATGTAAAATGTTAAATTTTCGAACTGAAAAGGCGCAAAAAATCATTAAAACATTAGAACTCGTGTATGAAACCTGAAAAAAAAACACAAGTATGATGTGCACATGTGTTTAAGAGAAACCAAATTTTTTACACAAACGAAATTCATGTGGTTGTTTTTGTTGTGCTAACGAGACTACCTTGCATAATTATACCATGTGTAAAATCAATTATAATTATGTTGACGAAAACTAAAACAAAAAATGTTGCACTGAAAAAGATTGTCAAAAATTTAATTGGAAAATAATATGTTTTTATATATTTATTTAAACGGGATCTCCTCACAAAATATTAATCAAATCCATCCTGTAGTTTTTATGTGAAGGGAACACAGAAATAGAGGCAAAAATTCTATAGATGTTTTGTATTTAATATATATTACTATCTATACCAACATCAAAATTTTTTTATAATGTTTCATGTACAGATGTATAGTTGTAGTAGAATTCACACAAAACGAAATATTTGAAAATTTTTAAATGCCACAACAAATGTCAAACAATCAATGTATTTATTATAGGAAATATAATGGTTGTACTTAAAGATCATACAATTTTTGTTTTGTAGAAATGGATAAATTAAAAATAAGGTTTTCTCAAATATATTAATGTGGGTATAAAATAAACCAATAAAAATAAGTCAAAACTCAGACGTTTGACATTTTCATCTTCATATCTAATATTATCTATGCACAGCGCCTCGAAATATAAAAAAATGGAATAAGAGTCTAGAGCTTCATGAAATAAACTGCGATTTATAGAAGAGAATTAGAGCTTTTCGTCCACGGCATTTGCATAAACCATGGTTCAGTACGTGGTAGTACCACAGCGCGTCAAAATTTGCAACCTGAAAAATGTTTTAGAGCTTATAACTTTATTGAAAGTGAACATAATTAAAAAAAAATATTTAATTTCTTATTTATTGCAACATAGATAGACAAAAGAAAATTGTGCTTGAAATTTTTTGGTATCATTTGGGAAATTCGTAAAACAGATTTAGAAAGCTAGTTATATAGGAAATCAGTCTTAAATTTTTTTTTTTTTTGATTTCTTAAGGTTAATGATAACATTTTTTTTATTTGATTTTTTTTAAAGTTAAAAAGTACTTTAAAGTAGATTTTTAAGCTTTTTTGTAAATTCATTAAATTTTTAAAATATGAAATTTAATAAAAATCGTGTGAAATATAAAATAAAATAAAAAAATTTGTTATAATCGTAACGAATTTTGCTATATTTGTGGCTTATTAACTGATATCAGTCACCGGCGTGATTCTAAAAACAATATTGGAGTGGTAGAAGTGCACAATTAAGTATTTAATCGTTCATTTGATACTAGTCGCTGGTACGAGGCAGAATTTTTTTGTCAATATTGCTGTAATACGCCTATCATTTGGCATTATCAGCCATATCATAAGCCATATAATTGCTACTTTTGTCAAACCGATGTTTTAGATCACTGTTTTAAAACGAGCAAAAATATTAAGTACGAAAATGTTGTAACTGTTACGAAAGCTGATTACGACGATCTTGTTCGCGATTTATACTTGTCAAAGCGGCAATCTGAACTTCTCCGGTCGCGGGATTTGGTGGAAAAAATTTCGTTATAACATCTGGTAGAAAAAGTGACCGCAGAAGAAAATTTTAAAACTAGTTCCAATAATAGTGACCTCGTTTATTGCGTTGATGTACCAAAACTATCTTCGGGATTAAATCAAAACTATAATGCAGATGAATGGCAACTTTTCATTGATTTCTTGTAATATTAAGTTTAAAAAAAAATGCATGACTTTATTTTTATTAATTTAAGATTTGTAATGTTATTTCTAGGCTTACAAGCTGTTTTATTTTTTGTTTTTTTTTCATCTCAAGGCGGTGTTCCCAAAACTAAGTGACGCCAAAATAAAAGGAGCTATTAATTAATTTGTTTACATATCTAGTATGTTTTTCATCGTTTTTATCTGTTCTTATAACTTTTAGGTATTTTTATTGGACCTCAAATTCGAAAAATTATGAGAGATGCAGATTTCATTAACAGGCTTAGTTCTGCTGAAAGACGTGCATGGAAGAGTTTTGTTGCGCTATGCGATAAGATTCTTGGAAATACCAGAAACGACGACTATGTCACAGTTGTCAATGAGGTTTTAAGTGCGTATGGTGAAGTGGGCTGCAACATGTCCATAAAAATTTATTTTCTACATTCGCATTTGGGCTTTTTCCCAGATAAACTGGGCAAGTTCAGTGATGAAAATTTTTACCAGGAAATGGCAACTGTTGAAATACGCTTTGAAGGAACAAATAAGATGAGAATGTTTTCATAATATTGGTGGTCACTTAAACGAGAAACTGATGATGGTGATTAAAACCCCAAAAAAAATATATATATTTGTATAAAATGTTTAAAAATTTATTTTCATGAAAAGTTAAGTAACTTAGTCAATTGGTTATCTATTTTTAGCCATAAATATGCAGTGTAATCGTAAATAAACGTACTTTTTATTAAATTCAATAGTATTGTAGTTTCTTAATAAAATAATGTGTAACAAAATTTGTGTTTGCTCGACAATAACATCTAAATTTCTCAAGTTTTCTTAGATAAGTTACATATCATTCGAAAGATCTTAGATTCATCTTTCCAAGTCTAGTAAGAAATTGGAAATGAGATTATTATCAACATTTTGAAGACATCGGGCATATTACACTATTGAAATCCTGTTTTCCTCGAAAGCCAAAGCCTCCAATCTGCGTTACATATCATTACGTTGCATGACATTAAAAAAACTGAGAATGTTTTGGTTTCTAATTTAACCGTCAATGTACATATCTTCTTGTAAATTTTAAAATTTTTTACATAAAAACATTTTGTGTTTTTTTTCCTTTATTCTTCTTACAAAGCATGCTTGCCTTTTCTGTCTAAGAGATTTACATCTTTTTTACCTTTATGCAAAACAAATCCTTGACTAAGCTGGTGTTGGTGATTGTATTTTTTGTTAGCTTGGTTACAAATCCATACAAATCCGTCCGACATCCATCGTAAATTTTTTAATAAACATTAAAAAACAAACATACAATTTTTGCCTTGATAAAAATTTACAGTCAATAAGTTTAACGTTCTTATATTTTAGTGTAAGTATGGCGTACAAGTCACATAAATGTATACATGTACAAAAACAAAATTGCTTTGTTCTTTAATCTTATTGTAGTCAACTTTAAGTTCTCTAAATCACGCTCTTTGTATTTTTGCAAGCTTATTTTACTTTAGAAATTAAAGGATCTTTACATTAGAGATTTACACCAGTTGCAAGGCTAAGTTGCCAGGCTCGGCTAGTGCGGTATAAAAATAATTGGGAAGTATTTTACCAAAATTATTAAACGCCTTTCCAGATTTGGTTTAAGTAAAAAGCAACAAAAATTGCAAACTATCTTTTATATATTATAACTACCACCATGTATTTGGACCATATTATGAAAACTGTATTATCACACAATGTTGGTGGTATATTTCGTGTTTTTCGCTTTTATATATATTACTCCGATATTCTAATTTTGTTCTCACAACAGGCATTAAAATTGCTCTATATGCAGATGTTGCATTTTCTTAATATTTTATATTTTTATTACTTTTATCATATTTCCAGAGAAATTTTATTACCATTACGATTTTTAATGGTTATTGAAAATTTAGGTGTTATTCTCTTATTTTAAAAGATAATTTTCGTATTTTCGTTAATGACTTTATGTAATGTTTATACAGCTTGTGAGATTTTTATGTTTCAGCCATAAAAAATGATCAGATATTTGAATATTTATAAGGAAAATTTCAGCAAAAAACGCAAATGAAATTCAAGTACGAATATACTACACAGCTGTAAAAAATTTCACAATAAGTAAAATTTTACAATTGATAAATGTTTTCACCACTACAATGCAAAGTATTGGAACAGTTTAATAATATAAATATGATTTATTAGTTGAGTTATTTTTTATTCATCTTGTGTATTTTAAAATAATGTGTTTATTAAAAAAAATTCTTAAATTACAGTTACTTCAATGGTCGATTTTAAAATCTTTTAAAAGGGTTAATGAAGTAAATTTTTATAGATACGCTGGCAGTGCCCACGAATTCGTACGCGTTTCATTTATAATTTTTTTATAATTAAAATTAAGAAAAATGTGTTTTTAATATTTTTTTAAGAATTCTGTAAACAGTGTTAAAATTTTCCATCTACAAAAATAAAATTTACCAACAACTGTTCCAGTACAATTATACCAATAAAATTGGGTGCCTTCATACTTGTATTTCTAGTTTATCTGCGAAATTACATGCTTTTCTAAAAAAAAGTATTCTATATTTGAACCAAGGTTTTAGGGAACCTCCTTACAAAATTTTATTCAAATATAATTAGCAGTTTATACGTGATATGAAAACAGACAGACAGACAGTTGACAAAAATTCTAAAAATAGGTGTTTTGTGCACAATATTTATTACTATCTACATCAAAGCTTTCAAAAAATATTTTATGTTTAGAGATGACCTCGCTACTGTGTATTTTATGTATATTTGAACTTAACTTTAACTTGTTTAAAATAAAATCAGAATAATGTGCTCGTAAATTTTTCTTATAGTATAAAAAAAGAAGCATTAAAATAAAGTCAAAAATGAAGAAAACTTAAGTCAAATTTTCTCTCATGGATTTAATGAAAAAATCGAGTTTTCTAAGTTTTAAACTATATTTTCATATATTTCTTAAACTAGAAAATAAAATTGTTATTTTGTTTTCGTGTAAATTATTTTTAAAACCTTTTATTATTTAGGGTTATTCACAAATTTTATATTTGTACTTAAAAATTTTTATATGTTTTTTGAGTAGAATAATAATCATATTTGGCATTGTAAGCTTGATTCTAATAAAATAAAAGTAAATAAATAAATCAAAAAGCTTTTGACTCCACTGAAGCAAAAAGATATACCAAGGTAGGAAAATGATACAAATTTTGAATTTTACAGTATTTTTTAGAGTTTTATTTTATTTAAAGTTTTGTAAACTTGAAGAAAACCAAAATTTAGCAGCGGTTTAAATTAATCAAACACCTATTGTGTGCTACTTGAAAACATGATGGTGTCGACTACTTGCTGTGAAAATGATATACCCATATGACTGCTCATTTAACTCATTAGGGGATTCATCAGATTTTGAATAGAAAATTCAAGATTATACGTCTCAAACTAATTTGATTACATGAGACCTCTGCATGGCGAAATAAAAGAGGTAGTCTCGGTGGCGAATTCATTAGTTTTCGTCGAAACGCTTAATGTCAAAAACCATATAAAAAAATGATACATATTTTTTAAATATGGAGTTTGACACTTCAGGTTTTGAAGAAAATTAATGAATTCGCCATTGAGACCACATAGTATTGATTCTCTTTGAGACCTGTATTTAAGTAACAATGAACAATTACAGAAAATTCTAAAAATTACAGATACCACTGTGAAAAAATTTCATATAATTTTTTCATCATTAAACATAAGTAATCTGTATGGGAATATTAATATGAGGACTTCATTAACGTGAGGACTTCATACTATATACATATTTTATTCTCTATCGCATTTTCTTCTCCAATATTAAGGCACCCACCATCTAGAATATATCATTGTAATTATTATTACCATCATACTTAGGACGTGGACTACATCCATTATTAAGTTCAAGCAAACTGAAATAATTCATATTATTTTTTTCTTGTTACAAGACTTTTGCAAGCCGCCATAGCCAAGAAATATTAAAGTAAGTAAGAATATTTTTCAATTAAAGTAATACAACGAGTTACATTAAAAACAACATTGAAAAAAGCATTTTTTTGAAAAACCTTTTTCAGCATTCATAAATTATAATGATTTATTAAGCCGAAAATTTCCACTAATATTTTTTTTGTGGTTTTAAACTATAGGAAAAAAAAGAAAACAACAAAATAAGAGCAAAAATACGAAGTAAGAATGGTCGATATAAATGATCAAATATGAAGCAGATATTCTTTTTAAGAAAAATTTTGTATGTTATATAAACTTATAAACTAAGAATTAGGAATTTGATTTTGCTAGTGAATTTTATATTTAAAAAAACCAATAAATTATACTTTTGTATTTTATAAGTTTTAAGCCTTTTTAATGGCAGAATTTTATTTTTTAATTTAAAATTTTAAACAGGTAAATAAACCTTTAATAGGTTAAATTTTGAAAAAACTATATTGATAAACGATTAATGGTCTTAAAAACCTTCAATAAACTATTTGAATATGGGAATTACACTACCGTAAAACAAATATAAAATTAATTTTATCTTTTAAATATTTTAATTATAAAATAAGAGGTTCTACTGTGGTAAAACAAGTAATTTTAAAAAGAAAATATCAAACGAAAAATCGTTCGGTCTCTCTATTTTCCAGGTTACGGGCCTTTACATTTTATATAAATATATTATGATGTTTTAAGCATTTTGCCGCAGGATACTTCAATTAAGGTATAGTAGAAGAACTTATCAAAATTCCTATCACAAGCCGTTGTTAACCCGTTATGAACTAGTAAGCTTCTCAAAAATTAAATACAAAAAAGTCTTTATTATGTTTAGTTTAAACAAGTGTCACGAAACTCTTACATACCTATGTACATATAACAAAATATTTTTTTTGGAAAAAAGGAGCAAACTTTGTTTAACAAGGCCAAACTATTTGCAAAATAAATAATCAAAGTTCAATAACATTTTTTTTTTTGTAAGGATACTTAAAGTTTATTTAAAAAGTTTTCCTATGATATTCATGTTTGTTTATTCCACCAAAGAATTTTTGAAATATTGAAAATTTCAAAAACAATTGTTGAAAAAAAAAAAAATATTAGAGGTGAAGTTTTGCTCGATGTTTTGAAGGACATGGACCGATCTTGCTGATTATTAATAGGTAAGTTCTTCTCTAGGTCATCCTTTGCCTGGGCAATGTTGACTTCAACACAAACACGGACGGACAGACGGACATCGCTCAATCGACTTCGGTATGCATAAGAAGCCAGAATATATACACTTTAGGTCGAAAATCGATTTTTTAAAAATTACAAACGGAATGACAAGCTTAAGTGTACCCTTTTTTCACTTTTTGTAGTAAAGGGTATAATGAATTACTTTTGTAGTTCCAGGTATTATATCTATTTATTCGACTAACAACAGTAAAATCTATTCTATCTGCTTTACAGGCAGCACTCCTGGAGTGTTATATGTATACTAAGATTTAAATTCATTTATTCTTTTACATATTCTCCTCATTTTTTAAGGAATCAAAGCACAAAGTATAGTCCAAAGCTGAACTAGTTAAGGTAAAAATGTGAAGAAGGGTGTAGTTAAATTGCACTAGTTCTTTTATAAACTACTCAAGCCACTATTAAACATTTACGCATACTCTTTTCACGATGTTTGCTTATTAAATACTTATAAAACTCCAAAATTACATTTATGTTAGTACAAATAAATTAATAGAAAATTCGGAACATAATACATTTTTCTTTGTTTGTATAATGAATTGTCTTCTTTCATTCGTAATTATGAGTTAAATTTTGTCTGCAGTTGTAAATTTTAGTTTACAAAAAAGCATTATCTCATTATCTTTATACTTCTTATTTATGTTTTTTACAGTTTAGCGTACTTCCCTCGACACTTCTGAAATTTTTTAGGGATTTAGTAATTTTTTTTTTTTTGAGGCAAAACTAAGATCACTTCTACTCAAATATAAAGTCAATTTAGTTCTTTTTAATTAAAGGAAAAAATCTCAAACGATATTTTCAGGTTAAATTTGTACATCTTTTTATATTGCTTAACTGATGATTTTATTTTTCATAAAAACCAAAGCCAATACGAGTTTTAAGATAAATAGAGATGATATGCGGACGAAGTGGTGGACAACGCTAGTAACATATAAAACAGAACTAAAGGTTAAAAATTTTCAGTATTTTTATCTTTGTTCTTAAGTTTCACAATCTGGAAGAACTATTATTTAGTATAAATGTTTATTGTTTATTTATGTTTTAATAAAACTAAGAATTTTTTAAATATTATTTCAGTATAATATACGTTTTCTTGAAGAATTGCTTTTTTCCTGGGAATACCGGAAAATCCCGGGAGTGCAGTAATTTTTTCTCATTTTCCAGGAAACAAAAAAAAAATTTTCTTTAAAGTCCTAAAATAGAAGCTATTATGAAATAAAGAAATAAAATTTTAAAATTAGTTTTTTATTTTTTATGAATATTAAAACCAGTTTCATTAAAAAAAAACATAAAAACTTTAATAAATGTTTGAGTTTTGTTTAGAATAATATCCAATACGTAGCTTTAAGTGTAATTCGGCAATAAAAGCTGAACGATAAAAATTTAAAAAAAAAATGATTGCTGGGTATTCCCAGTACTTGATTACTGTCAAAGTAGCTCCGGTTAATTTACTGTCTTTTCTAAATATGTAAAACAAAAATTATGCGCGGAAAAAGCTACTAAGACAGCACACGTTCACGTTCAGCATGTCGAATATGATGTCAAGGGGACCATGTTCTTCAGATCATTTTTATAAATCTAATATTTGCGCGAGTCTTTGCGTTGAAAAAAATCCCTTTGATCTGTGTGGAATTCAGCGATTGGGAGGAAGATTCTCTAATGTGTGTTTCTATCACATAATTTTAAGCGTATAAGGGAGTGAAGAATCAAACTATAAGATACCAAGGCAGAGTACATCACTTTTGAAAATAAACAAGTTTTAATCATTACGCTTAAGGAAGCAAAAGTATGTTTTACAATTCGAATAGGCATAGAACCCTAGAGACTAAAACTGTAAGTAAAAAAAGTGTAGGCGGTTTTTTTTTTTATATTAAAAATTTATTGTGATACAAGCAATTTGCTTAAAGTGTCATATCCTTTGTATTTTTACCTTATGTTTTGCTTCAAATTCGCTGACCTCTAACGTTTTCGATGTTAGCCCATTCGCTTGACACATTGCGAAATATTCGGGCGAACCAGCTTTTTAACTTGCAAAAGCCGTTCTAAAATGTGTATCGGTGACATATTAGCAGCACTAGCTAATAGAATAACATACGATCTACATTTTGTCGTTTCATTAGACTATTTTTAAACGGGTTTCTGTTGTTTGGTTTTAAGATTAAATTCAACCAATTACTTCCATTATTCGCTCACATATTTTAACAATTTTCCAAAATTTGAACAGAGTACTCAGCTCAAAATTGCATTAATTTGGGAGATTTTTAATTTCTATTAATTATTAATTAAGCATATAAGTATTTATACTTAAAAAAAATAACTTGCAATATAAAACAAAGTAAATATAGATGATTTTATTTGGGAAAATTCTTAATTTCACGGTTTTTTTTATTGGATGTGAGAATAGAGGAGAAAAAATAAATGGCAACCGAGAAATACTTTACACTTGAAGAGCTTATATTTTATCTATATCTTCATCTTAAACTCAGAACAAACAAATCTCTGTTAACTTTTATTATCAACACAATTAATTTATCAGAAAAGCTTTTTAGCTTTTAAGAACTAAAGATATATAAAATAAAAATCTTAAATTATCTAGCGATAGTTGTGGTTGTTTATTATGTATTTTATGATTATACAATCAAAGAGCTGTAAACAAAAACGAAGCATCTTCTACACCCGTTACTAGAAATAATTTTGACGTTTTGAATTTTTTTTAAATACAAAGACGACTGTTTTTAAGAGCAAAAGCTTATAATTTTTCCGAAATATTTGTTATTAGATGCAAGATTTTTGATTAGAAATTTTGATTCGATTTTTTCTTTTAAATTATCACTGTCGTGTACAGAAAATATTAAAATTAATTTGAAATGTGTTTTAAAACAAATTTTTATGCAAATGACATTTCAAAATTATTTTATTTTTTATAAATATTTTTTTTAACTTTTGGTTTACATTTATAATATGTATTTAACTTTAATGGAAATTTAGGAAAACAAATTTGTAGACTATTCATTTCTGAAATTGTTGCTTATTCGAGATTGTAGCAAGCTTTCAATTTTGAAATTCACCGGGAAAAAAATTCAAAACACATTTAGATTGACGCCATAATAACTTAATGATTTATTTGTGGCAAATAAAGAGATTGACCTTGGCTATTGTTGAAGGTTGTGTTTTGTTGTTTACTCGTTAGAAATACTAATAAAAATTTACTATCTATGCTATCTCTGAAAACAAACAAAGTGTATCAACTGAAACAAAAATTAAATAACAATTATTTCTTTAGTTTATACATACAATGTATAAAAAGAAATGCTTTGGTTAAGAGTTTCATAATTGACTGCATAGTTATCACAAAAAAGCAACCAACATTGGTTGCTTTATAATATTAGGTGAGTTTCTTTTTATACTTCTCTTACTTTTCTGTAATTGTTAGAAGTGAATAAAGTTTTTGATTTCTTTACAAATATTGGTCCTTTATGGAGAGTTCTAAGAAAAAAAAAAATATTAATAATAAAGTGAATAAAAAACTATTTCTTTTTAGCTTTTGCTTGAAAAATTGTAGAGCTAAAATTTCTGAGAAGCCAGTATTTACTGTTTTATATATTTAAACAATGTGTATTTAAATCTATAATTTTTAGTTTTATAAAAATGGAACATTTCGATTTATTTTATAATTTTTTTTGTTTCATTATTCTTTTCGTTTATTTTCAGCTTTACTTTTAATAACGTCCTTTTCATTAGAATCCAATTCTATATTTGCTCAATCGGTTGTAGACTCGCCGCGATCAAGTTGTAATCTATTTGCACGCGATTTACTTTCATTTATTGTTCACGATAAATCCACGAAAAATGTAGTCTATTCACCGATTTCCATATATACAATTTTAGCTTTAGCATATATGGGTGCCAGAGGAAGGACGGGCGACGAATTACGCAGAGTCTTAAAACTGGATAAAAAAGAAGAAAAAACTAATTTTGCTTTAAAATACGAGGAGTTTTTGAACACCTTGTTCGAAAATCCTATAAATAGGAAATATTATTCACCACCACAGATATCAATGGTCAATCGTATATACGTCAGTAAAAGTATGATAATTTCAGAAAAGTTTAATGAGACTGCTTATCATAGCTTTGACTCCGGAGTGGAAAATATTGATTTTAATTACCCGTGGTCCGCTGTACAAAAAATAAATGGTTGGGTAGAAGAAAAAACATCAAATAAAATAAAAAATATGATGCAACCTGATGCAGTATATGAGAACACAAGTATAATCTTGGTAAATGCTATTCATTTGAAGGCCAATTGGTTGAAGCCCTTCAAAGCAGATGATACTGAGGAAAAAGAATTCCACTTAAACCACAATGAGGTAATAAAAGTAAACACAATGCGCAAAAAGGACTATTATCCTTACGTTGCACTTCCCAAATTAAAGGCTAAAGCAGTAAACTTGCTATTTAAAAATTCAGATATTTCAATGTTGATTTTATTGCCAAACGAAATTGATGGCTTAAAACAATTGGAAAAAAACCTTAAAGGAAAAGATTTGAATGACATTGTTTCTAATATGAAGTACCAATATTTAGATTTGTATTTACCCAAATTTCGCATAGAATTCGATATTGATTTGAAGGAACCTTTAGAGAAAATGGGTTGTTCTTCCATGTTCGGAGATGATGCCAATTTAGCAGATATTTTTGTCAGTGGTGTTTCCCTGAAAGTTTCAGATGTAAAACACAAATCGTATATGGATTGCAGCGAAGGAGGTCTGGAGGCTGCTGGTGCCACTTGTGAGTTTTAAATTGCCATATATTTGATGAGGTGAAATTCATTTTTTTTATTATTTTATAGATGCAAGTTTTAGTTTTAGATCTATGGGTTATAGTGGTCCTATAACCCGTTTCGCTATCGATCATCCCTTTTTCTTCGCCATTCTCAGTAAAACTGCAGTATTTTTTTCCGGACATGTGGTAGAACTCTAATGATTTTATTTTGCACTTATGGAATGCTGGATTTTGTTTTATTGTTTGTATTTTTAGTGATTATTATGATAAAAATGTAAATAATGAAATTATATTAAATAAATATTTCGGTAATGAGCAACTAGGCCTTCAATTCGGTTTTTAATTTAACTTATAGTTGGTAAATTTATTTTGTATTTAAACTGCCTGCCACTTTTTTAAAGTTAATTAATTATATATTCTAAAGTTCAGAAAAAATTATTTTTTTGAACAACCAGCTTTCATGGTAATAGTTAGTTTTCTAAAGAAATAAAAATATAAATCTTTTTATTACACTTTAATTATGAATTTATTTAAAGACATGTATTTCTGTGGAACTTTTTTGCATGTCACTTTGATCAGGAATATTTTAAAACTAAGCAGTCTGTAATCTATTTTAAAATTCTAGGTTATTAAAATAAAAGCTTTCATCTTCTAGCATTCAATTAGTAATAAATACTGCCACCATTTATAGAAATAACCTCAAAGTAATATGTCGAAATTGAAGTCTATGGTTTCGTTAGTGCATTCTTTAAGGATTCTTTCGTCTCAAATTGTTTTCCTTCTTCACAAAATTTTATTGCAAGCCAACATCAGACATGTTTATTATCTAAGTTAAACATATTGTTGATTAATCCTTTGTTATACTGCACCGGCGGTTTTAATCAGAGCGTTGTCGTATTGGTACGTCCAAAGTATGAGTCTGAAGAAATCAATGTTTTTGTAAGTTGTTGCAGTCAATTTGTGGGGTACAAAAACCGTTTCTATGGAACCATAATACAAAATGGCACCACATACCATTATTTCGCCCTCTCGGCTATTATCTGCCGCTAAAAATACTTCCTTCATATTAAGGTAATGGAAGTAATAGTTATAACAGTTGGGACCATCAACATTAAACTTTTTTCATTAGAAAATACAACTTGTATTTTTTTGCTGACAGAAGATGTTAAGACTTGCGTTTTTCATTGTGTTTTTTCTTTGCAATATTTTTCGTCCTTTGTATGGGTACGACTTTTAAATACGGTGCACTGTTCTTAGACTTACTCCAATTTTCACGTATTTTTAAACTGCTGAAGTAGAATTTGATGCAATTCTAGGAATTTATCCTCTTCCTTTTTCAGTTGTTGCTATTTTCTTCGGCCATTTCATGTTTTTTCCATATCTTTTTACGTTATTTAAATTATTATTAATAACTCTAAGAAGGGCTGATTTTTAAATTATAATCTGGTCCAAATAGACAAAAATAAGATGGAGAAAAGCTATGAACTCCATCTTATTTTTGTCTATTTGGACCAGATTATAATTTAAAAATCAGCCCTTCTTAGAGTTATTAAGAGGCTTACCACGTCCCACTTTGAATAAAATCTTTTTAAAAACTATCAAATTATAAATTCTCTAGCCGTTTGTATTGAAAGACACTAAAATCGTGACATTACTGATTCATATTAAAAGGGTTCCTTATACGACATCCGAAATAGTAACACAGAAATACATGTTTTTAAATAAATGCTTAATTTTAGTATAATATACATAAATATATATTTTTTCTTCAGGAAAATACAGTCAACACCTTGGAATTTGGTTACGCAAAATAAAATTTTTATTTCTGAACTTTAATTAAAATTAAATAAAAGTGATTCATAATTAAAGTGTCAGGCAGTATATAAAGGATTTTGTAGCTGTATAATATTAATTCTAAAACCAATAAATCAAGTAATGGAAATGGAGAAAAAACAAAAAGAAAATTATAAAAAAAAAGTTTTTAAAAATATCGTGGTACTTTTTATTCAGGTAATTTTATAAAATCACCAATATTGATTTTTAAGGGTAAGTTACGCCTCGGTCGCCATTTCTCTATCCCTTACTTAGCTCGAATATTTGAAATTAACCGAAGATTTTTGTCCAAACAATAAACGCAAAAACAAGCATCCAGTGTATATGTTGGCTGATTTATTTTTGGCTCTTTTATACAGTCTACTTTTAGGCATCCAACTAAGTTTTTTACATGCGTTTTGCCAATACATTTTAAATTTTTTTTTTTAATATTAAAAACAAAGTAAAAAGGGCAAAAATAAAACTTAGAATTTAAATCAACTAAACTTAAAACAAAACTGGAGTTTATTATAATAAAGTAATGTTTTATATAACATTTGTACATTGTGTGAAGCATTTTTGCATCTTATTATTTTTGTAGGAGCACTAAAAACTGTTACTAGTACAGCAGGGTAATTTTAAGGATAAATGAAATCGCTAGAGAAAAAATTGATAGGGCTTTAAGAATTTTCCTGTATGCGAATTTTAAATTTATTTTTAAACCATCAAAATATCTGTAAAATCTATACATAATCTAGCTGTAGCGGTTTTGTTTCTGTACATAAATTGTATTTGAAAAATTTAATTGATTGATGATAATTGACATGGAATACAAAATACGTTTTTTTTTGGGATTTTTCACTGTATGTCTTTCTTTACATTTGTATGTCTGTCTATGTTCGCATCACTTAAAAATCGGTAAATGGATTTAAAAAAATTTTTAAGAGAGTTTCTAAGAACCTTTCGTCAAATAAAGAGTGCTGTTTTTGTTTTAAATTTTATTTCGTGGAGGAACTAAATTAATAGTAAAGCACCCAATTTCACCAGTATATTGGTACTAAAATTGTTGTCAGCACAATTTATTTTTTTAAATTTAAAATTTTTAACACATAACTCTACAATATATTAGATATATATTGGATATATATAAACACATTTTTCCAAAAAATTCGTGGGCACTGCCCTAGTATCTACAAAAATAATAAATATATTTATCCACTTTCAATGGGAGATGGAATACCCAAACCATATCACTTGTAGCTAAAACGAAGATAGTAATACATGAGTTTCTACAGGAAATTTAAAATTCTCTCAACAGTGTTGATTTAAGCCCGTTATTATTGAACCGATTTAAAAAAAAATATACGACGTATTTAAAATGGTGTATTTTTTTTGAAATCAATTGTACTCGTATGCGAATATTTTTTAGGCCGAACATTTGTAAGCGCATACGTAACCAATATCTTTACCATTGAAATATCATTGGTATTGCTTGAAATAATAACAATAAAAACAATTTAATAACCATTTAATGCTAATCATCTTATTTTAATTACAATTATTTTTAATAATGCTTATGAAATTTCAAAGAAACTAAAACTAAATACTATTGCAAAAAAAGTTAAAAAAAAAAAAATAATAAATTTATGATAACAGAACCTTCAAAAAGAGCTATGTATCATTTTAAAGATTAATATTTAATTAATTTAATAATATAATTGAGATGGGTATAAAACTAGATGTCTGAGATCTAAAGCCACTTAAAACTTTAGCAAGCAGATCCTTATTACTTGCACGAAAGCAAAAGTATATTTCTCTAGAATGTCCCGTTTTCTGAGAATGTTGCACATACATATTTCTTCAAATTTCGTATAAAAAAATAACATTTTTAAATAATGCTTTGCTATATTTTAAGGTGTTTTTTGAGTAAACAAAAATTAGGAGTGAAATTTATTAATTGTACTGATTTGTAACCATTATTCAATGAAGCCGTTTCATTAAAAATTATGACTCTTAATGAAAATAATGGTCATGCTAAAAAATCATTAGTATGAATTTTAATTTACTTCTAATGAAATTGAAAATTCATTGGTTTTATTTATTGTTAATTTTCAAGATTTTTGCTGCGAACATTATGAAATTTCATTTTTTGATAACATTTTTTAAGGACTGAAAAAATATTATAAAATTTTTTCTGCAGAAATAAAAACAAAAAAATAAATTTCAAAAGTTAAAATTCACATTCTGGACCTCAATATTATTCCTTATCTAATCTTGCCTTGCCGAAATAGAAGTATCTATCGATTTATCTCCTTATATGTTTCTTTATTTGTGGGATAAAATAAAGAATTATTAATTATAGATGTTTGCTGCTTCATCTAAGTTAATTTTTAATTAATTAATTAATTAAGTAATTAATTATGAAGCTCCTTTCGTGAAAAGTAATGTCACAATTTGTGTAGATTATTAATTTCAACTTCTTTTCTTGGCCCTTATGCTTTATTTTTTAAGCAAATTGCTTTGCATTTATTAGTTGTTGACCATACGACCATAACTTTGTATCACAAACTTTTATAAATTATTAAAATAAATAAGTTTAAAAAAAAATAATAATTTGTACAATCTAACTGAGACCTTACGAAGAAGATCCATAAAAATGCTCCTGCTTGTAGAACCTGTTTAATGTTTATAAAACTATATCGGAAGATGGTACGTTTATTGTTTTGGGGTAGCTAAGCGCATCGACACAATGTTCATAATTTACTTATATTTCAAATAGTTTACTATGAGTATGCTACTTTTCATTTTTATGGTTTTTTATGTATTTAAAAATAAAAAGAATTTAAGAAATAAATTATTAACTTTTTATAAGTGTTTAGAAACTTCGGTATCTGTAATAGTTGTAGATATTTTTTTCATACATAATTTTTTTCAGATGTTCATTCTGAATGTCGTAGAAATAAAACTGTAGTTATTTATTTAAATATAAATTTCTATTTAACCCTTTAATAAGAGGAACTGAAGCGTGCTTTTAGCTATATTGGTTTTATTTAAATAGCAAAGATAGAATAACATTGAAATTTATAAATAGGCAGCGATCTCTATGATTTATATAGCATAGATTTCATGGCTAATAATTATTTCACCATTTCAACATAAAATAATTGCTTCTTGTGATGTCGAAAGCTTAAAGATAACTAATGTGGCGTATAACTCTACAGATAATCATTCGATTGCAGTAGTACGGCTGAATATCATCCTTTGAGAGTGCGTGTTATACTGAGTCTTTTTTAGATCTGTTAAAATTACGTTTTCTATTACTTTGGTTTTGTTGGCTCATTTTCCACATCATAACTATCTGATTTAGCCTAACATTTTTAATTTATTTTCTTCGTAAGAGTTTTGCAAGTTATATCGCTGGTCTCATGTAGATAGGCCCTAACTCGAAATTTTAAGAATTTTTTTTCTTGATTTCAATACAGTTTACACAGAGAGCCCTCGTCAAAAATTTGAGTGAATTAGTATCAAAAATAACGGCCTTGCAATAATTTGCATTTCAAATATTACATTGTGATAAATACAGTTTCTAGTTTGTTTTAACATTTTCCTCTAAAATCACAATTATTCGAGTTCGGAACTTTCTACATACGACTAGCGATATATTTCTAAAAGTTTTTAAAACTCATTTTGCCTCAAAAATTAATAATTTATTCTTATTCTAAAATTAAATTTTATTATTATTCTAAAAAATATTAATTATAATTATATTTTTGCCTAGTTATTGTTGCTTATGTTCTAATTTTGTATTTTATTTTTTGTTAAATAACCACATAATTATTGTAAATCAAAAATAAGTTTTACATTTTGCTTTATACAAAGAATGAATAATCATTGTTGGGCATTGTTACCGCCATTTGTTGCAGAAAATATTGTTTATTTTGATTAAATTAAACATAATTGTGGTTTACTTTGAAGTGGCCTTTCTGTTTATCTATTTAACCACAAATGCTAATTGCCAAATTTATAATAATGATATTGTTGGTCGTTAAATATTGTTTGGTATCGTTGAACGTTTTTTTATAAAATAATAGATTGTTACTTACATTCGGCCATTTTTAGTTTAAAGTTTATAATTAATATTAAAATTTGTTTGGCTGATATATTATTCAATATTTTTCGTTAACAATATACATATATGTATGATGGTTCAACAGCTAACTAACTATTTAGGTAAAATTATTTTTATTTACCAATTTTTTATATTACAGTTTATTTCTTAATTATTCATAGTCATTATATTTTTATTTGTCTTTTCTTTATCATATCATTAAATTCTTGAAGTATTTAAAATTTTTCTACACGAGCCTATACCATCATTTTTACGCGCAAAAACTAATGAGATATTCTAAATCTGAAATTCAGGCAAATACTCTACCCAGTAACGAAATGTTTTTTACTCTTCATATAAATTTAATATAAAATATATATTATTTTTCTATTTTAAAAATTAATTATTAATTTTCAGCTGGGCTATAAATCGTAATTAATTTTAAAGAGAACAGTAAAATTTAGATACCAAAAAAAAATGAAATGCTTTTTCCGGTTTGGTAAAACTTTTGTCAGCAAGATAGATTAAAAATAAAATACGATAGATACGGCAAATAAAGAATAAAGCTTTATAATTAAAGTTTTTGGATTCTTGCAACAAGTTTCATTCGGGCAGTCGGAAAAAAATTATATGTTTTTTTGAAGTATTTTTTTTTCTAAGCTCAAAACAAAATATATGATATCAGTTGTTGTTTTATAATTAAAAAAAAAAAAAAACACTTGGGGATGAAAGGATGATGACAAACATTTTTTACAGGTTTTTCTATTCATTTTATTTCACGATTTATGCAAAAGAAATAGTAAACACAGAAAAGTACTTTCACCCCAAGTTTCATTAAATTAAGAAGATCTCCTTGTAGCAGCAGATAAAGATGCTACAGGAAAATAAAAATGACAACACCAACAAGTAGGAGTGCTTTTTTATGAAAAATACAGACCAATTTTCACTTGATGTTTCTTTTTTATTGAAGTTACTTTATTTTTCCAAATAATATGGAAAAAATAGAAGCAGGCGTGGTGTTTTGCCTGCTGCGTTGAAGCACATGGACCGATTTGCAACATCTTTTTTGATACTATATCTGATCGATTGGCGTAGTTAAATTTTCTCTAGCTAATGTAATGAGTGCTTTGGAAAACTTAATTTCAACACTAACACGGATGGACAGACAAACACCACTCAATCGACTTCGCTCTACATAGAAAGTCAGAATATATATATTTTATAGAAATAGTAAACGGAATGACAAACTTATATACACCCTATTTCCATTTTTTTGTGGTATATAAATTTAGTTTGTAAAGGTTATTCTTAGATATAAATTTGATGCTGAATAAAAGTTAGCACTCTCATTTGTATCAGCCAAACATAAATTAGCGCGTAAGGTGCAATCTATCTGTCAAAAATTCTCTTGTACATACAAAATATATGAAGCAAACCATAAACGCGCAGCGTCAATGCTTATCAATTGAAGAATCTGATTTTGAAAGTGCGTTAAGAAGTGAAGTTGGCAGCTTTTTACTTTGTTTTGTTTTTAGTTGTTAAAAAGTGACGACAATTTCTTTATCTTCAGGGAAAGCTGACTGTTTTATTTGTTTTTTATTTCTATACACTAGATTTTATAAAATAAAATGAGCTAACTTTACTATTCAAGAAACAAAGTTGACGCTGCACAGTGGGGCAGAATCAAAATATTTTCGAAATAATTCAGCCATTTGAAAACGGCTAGGCCGATTGATTTAAGGAGTACTTGAGCTTAAGTTTTGAAGGTGGTTACCCTCCACTTTCCAGGGATGGCGCTATGTGGTCTCAAAGTTGGACACCTCGCTCCTGAAAATTTTTCTAACGCTTGGCATTTCTACAATTTTTGTCTGCTTTTTAAATATTTTACACGGTCTTAAAGCTCTCGTAAATACCTACAAAACGGTGCTTTAAACTGCATGTTTATCTTTAAAAATGATCAAGCTATAAGCATTTTAAAATTAAAATTTTTGATTTTTTCCATACCCTGGTCCAGTTTTTTCGAAATATTGGGTACAATTTGCAGTAAATTTGTTTGGGTTTTTTACCGTAGATAGCAAACAAAATTTAACATTTTCTGAGAAAAATTTGAAAGTAGTATCTTTTCTGGCTTAAAAATTATACGATATTCAATTTAAAAAATCCAAAATTATTGCATTTTTTTATATTTTAGCCTAAAATGGGACACTAATCTTATTTTTTAGATAGAAAAAAATTTTCTTAAGGAATATATAAAAATTTTTTATTTTTATTAAAGCTAACTATATGTGTGTACGTTTAAACCAAATTTCGTATAAAACTGATCATTCTTGTAGAAGATGTAAGTCTTTCAACTTGACCTATTTTACATCGAAATTTTGAATTTACCCTATATTTTCTAAAATCCCAAAGCTGGGATCGGAAAAGGAAGAATACTATATAAAAGCTATATATACTCCAAATTGTTTCAAAAAGTATTTCGTGAGCCCTAGTCCATATGTGGACTTTATGGGCAAAAGAGTAAAAAATTCCAATTTTGGGATTTTTCGTCTTTATTTTGGGAATTATGGGATTTCCTTTAGCTTAATGTTGCAGATTTTTTTACCGTTTGATTTTAGTTAACAAACTACATACGCACAGAAAATTTTATCTGATTTGCTTAATTAATAAAAGTTTTATAGCATATTTAATATTTTTACTTTTCTCAAATTGGACCGTTTTTACCATAATTTTTCGAAATTTTCGGAGCTCAGCAACGAATATTAAAATTTTGTTCAATTTTTTTATTTTTTTATGTATGTGAATAAAGATGACGCAATTTCCTATTAAATAAAAAAAGATTCTTACGTGCAAAACTATGCGTTCTTTAATATAAACAGCAGATTGACACAAATTTTACTCTAAAAAATTGGAGTGCTTAAAAATTCTTTTAAAAATGTTTCTTGCTTGTTTCCTTTTACATACACCTGCTTCATCTTTGGTACTTCAATTTTATTACTGTTTTTATTTTTCATAAATATTCTGAATAATAAAAAAATATTTATTTTACTGCAGGTGATATTACAATTTCATTTCTTCATCCTTTTATCCCCCAGCGGTTTGTATTCACAAAAGCAAGCAATATACTTTGAACAGCAACACTGCACAGTGGGGCAGAATCAAAATATTTTGGAAATAATTCAGCCATTTGAAAACGGCTAGGCCGATTGATTCAAAATTTGGCACGAGCATAGTAGTGGTTACCCTCCACTTTCCAGGGATGGCGCTATGTGGTCTCAAAGTTGGACACCTCGCTCCTGAAAATTTTTCTAACGCTTGGCATTTCTTCAATTTTTGTCTGATTTTTAAATATTTTACATGGTCTTAAAGCTCTCGTAAATGCCTACAAAATGGTGCTTTAAACTGCATGTTTATGTTTAAAAATGATCGAGTTATAAGCATTTTAAAATTAAAATTTTTGATTTTTTCCATACCCTGGTCCAGTTATTTCGAAATATTGGGTACAATTTGCAGCAAATTTGTTTGAGATTTTTACCGTAGATAGCAAATAAAATTTAAGATTTTCTGAAAAAAATTTGAAAGTAATATCTTTTCTGGCTTAAAAATTATACGATTTTCAATTCAAAAAATCCAAAATTATTGCATTTTTGTGTATTTTAGCCAAAAATGGGACACTAATCTAATTTTTTAGATAGAAAAAAATTTTCTTAAGGAATATATAAAAATTTTTTATTTTTATTAAAGCTAACTATATGTGTGTACGTTTAAACCAAATTTCGTATAAAACTGATCATTCTTGTAAGATGTAAGTCTTTCAACTTGACTATTTTACATCGAAATTTTTACTTTACCCCATATTTTCTAAAATCCCAAAGCTGGGATCGGAAAAAGATGAATACTATAAGAAAGCTATATATACTCCAAATTGTTTCAAAAAGTATTTCGTGAGCCCTAGTCCATATGTGGACTTTATGGGCAAAAGAGTAAAAAATTCCAATTTTGGGATTTTTCATCTTTATTTTGGGAATTATATGATTTCCTTTAGCTTAATGTTGCAGATTTTTTTACCGTTTGATTTTAGTTAACAAACTACATATGCACAGAAAATTTTATCTGATTTGCTTAATTAATAAAAGTTTTATAGCATATTTAATATTTTTACTTTTCTCAAATTGGACCGTTTTTACCATAATTTTTCGAAATTTTCGGAGCTCAGCAACGAATATTAAAATTTTGTTCCATTTTTTTATTTTTTTATGCATGTAAATAAAGATGACGCAATTTCCTATTAAATAAAAAAAGATTCACCTCAATATCATTCTTACGTGCAAAACTATGCGTTCTCAAATATGAGTGTTTCAATATGTATCTCACTTTTATAAATTTATGTTACGGAAGTAAACATTTTCATGCCTGTGTAAAAAATTGTGTAAAAAAAAACAATTATACCTGAAAAAAGGGTTAAAAATAATGGTGCAGGTGTTCGTTTTAGGATGACCTATGACTAATTATGTCTTACCTAAGTGCCTTTTTTGATTTTTAGCTAGCTGATTTGCTTCTTTAGGTACCCAACTGTTCGATGACCTGAACACGCATATAAATATTTGCATAAATACAATAGATATCATATTTAAAAAAAAAAACCATCATGCCGATCACATTGAAGTTTGAGACATTGTGTTCTTTTTTGTGGACTGATGCTACAAAAGGACTTGATAGAATTAAGGCCAGAGTTGATGTCATTGGTACTGTAAAACTGAAAAAATTTTTAAAATTATTTGATAAAAAAAATGAAATCAATTCGCGGAGACAAAAATAAGTTTAAAGTAAAGTATCTTACTTGGATGGATACTGTTGCGAAATTCTCAACCTACATCGCATTATGTGGAGCTCCCTGCAAATCTTATGATGACTTATGTTCGAAGTCTAAGAAAAAAAGGTTAACCGAAAAACTTTCTTCAGTTTCAAAAGATGAAGTTTGCGATACGTTAAAAGAATTGCTAAAAAAAGAAAATCAGCCTTCCGAGGCAGTGCACATCGCCAATATTCTTCCCAGCGCATCTCCAAAACGGTTGAAACGAATTGTTAACAGCATACCTACTCCGACATCGCAGTCAAATTTTACGGAGGAAGAAGCTATTGCTCTGATGTTGGAAATGAAAATAAGCCGAAATAAGTACCAAATTTTGAGAAAAGCTTTACTTGAGAAAGGACATGCAATATTACCATCATATAAGTCTATTCAAGAAAAAAAGAAAGCGATTATGCCATCTCCAATAACAGTTGATGAAACGAAAGCTTCTATTGGACTATCTTCTTTCCTAGAAAATACGGCGTCACGGATTATTTCAGATTTTTCTACTGACCAACTAGAAAAGGTTAAAAACTGCGATGTAGTACTAATTTGTAAGTGGGGATGTGATGGAATGTCAGCCCTTCCTGAGTACAAACAAAAACATACAATAGATTTTAAGAGCATATTCATGGCATCCTTAGTACCACTAAGAATTCGTTCATACTTACTGGTTGCATCTTCATCAGTACGTGCAAACACTTTGGAAGATATATGGAAAAACACAACCCCAGGATCCAAAAATTTTTGTAGGCCTATTTGTTTTGAGTATGTAAAGGAATCAAATACTACGACAAAAAAATTAGTCGAGCATATTAAAGACGAAATAAGATCATTGGAACCAATATCAATAAAAATAAAAGAATACTGTGTTAACATATCCTTTCAACTTATTTTAACAATGATTGATGGAAAAGTTAGTAACGCTATAACTAACACATCTTCTTATTGGAAATGTTCCATATGTGATCAGAAGAAGTCAGAATTCTCAGATAAAAAAAAAACCAACGTAGTCAACGAAGAAGTTCTATCTTTCGGAATATCCCCCCTTCATGCCAGAATAAGATTTTTGGAGTATTTTCTACATATTGCATACGACTTAAAATACAGAAGTACGACAGAAATTTTAATAACAAAAAAAAAAAAAAAAAAACAAAAAACAATGATGAACTAAAAGCTCTAAGAGCTTCTGAGAAAAGTAGAATCCAAGAAGAGTTTAGAGTACAAACGGGGTTAATAATTGATAAGCCTCTTCGTAGTGGAGGAAACACTAACGACGGAAATACTGCAAGAAAATTTTTTGGGGATTTTGAAACTACTTCAAACATAACTGGAATTGACAAAGAGTTGCTTAGAATGGTTAACGTAGCTTTAATGGCAATTAATAGCAAAACTCAAATTAATTTTTTTCGATTTGGAGAATATACAGCAAAAATATCTCAGCTACTCGTTTCCCTATATCCATGAAGGGATATGACGCCCACAGTACATAAAATATTATGTCATGGTAAAACAATTATAGAATCGAATATTCTTCCTCTTGGGGAATTAACAGAAGAAGCCCAAGAAGCAAGAAACTGCGTCTTCAAGTACATTCAAATATTCAGTTCTCGAAAATGTTCTAGGCAGTCACAAAACGAAGCCATTTTCTATAGCCTATTGTTATCTTCTGATCCTGTACTCTCATCAATGAGAAAACGTTGGATTAATTATGAGGCTTCTTCACCTTCTAACAAAACAGAATTAAAGGATTTACTTTATCTTTTAGACATGCATAATGATATGACAGATTATTTTATAGAAAATAAATAATAATTTTAAGGAAATAAAAAATACTTTTAACGACTTTTCGTAAATAAAAATTAACAGAAAATTTTATTTTTTATCTGATGTTTTTTATAATGATTATTAATTTAAGATATGCCTCTTGGTTATCCTCTATTCAGATATAATTGTTTTTTTACACAATTTTTTACACAGGCATGAAAATTTTTACTTCCGTAACATAAATGTATAAAAGTGAGATACATATTGAAACACTCATATTTAAGAACGCATAGTTTTGCACGTAAGAATGATATTGAGGTGAATCTTTTTTTATTTAATAGGAAATTGCGCCATCTTTATTCACATGCATAAAAAAATTAAAAAATGGAACAAAATTTTAATATTCGTTGCTGAGCTCCGAAAATTTCGAAAAATTATGGTAAAAACGGTCCAATTTGAGAAAAGTAAAAATATTAAATATGCTATAAAACTTTTATTAATTAAGCAAATCAGATAAAATTTTCTGTGCATATGTAGTTTGTTAACTAAAATCAAACGGTAAAAAAAATCTGCAACATTAAGCTAAAGGAAATCCCATAATTCCCAAAATAAGGACGAAAAATCCCAAAATTGGAATTTTTTACTCTTTTGCTCATAAAGTCCACATATAGACTAGGGCTCACGAAATACTTTTTGAAACAATTTGGAGTATATATAGCTTTTTTATAGTATTCTTCTTTTTCCGATCCCAGCTTTGGGATTTTAGAAAATATGGGGTAAAGTCAAAATTTCGATGTAAAATAGGTCAAGTTGAAAGACTTACATCTTCTACAAGAATGATTGAAATTTGGTTTAAACGTACACACATATAGTTAGCTTTAATAAAAATAAAAATATTTTATATATTCCTTAAGAAAATTTTTTTCTATCTAAAAAATTAGATTAGTGTCCCATTGTAGGCTAAAATACACAAAAATGGAATAATTTTGGATTTTTTAAATTGAAAATCGTATAATTTTGAAGCCAGAAAAGATATTACTTTTAAAATTTTTCAGAAAATCTTAAATTTTGTTTGCTATCTACGGTAAAAAACTCAAACAAATTTGCTGCAAATTGTACCCAATATTTCGAAAAAACTGGACCAGGGTATGGAAAAAATCAAAAATTTTAATTTTAAAATGCTTATAACTCGATCATTTTTAAACATAAACATGCAGTTTAAAGCACCGTTTTGTAGGTATTTACGAGAGCTTTAAGACCATGTAAAATATTTAAAAATCAGACAAAAATTGAAGAAATGCCAAGCGTTAGAAAAATTTTCAGGAGCGAGGTGTCCAACTTTGAGAGCACATAGCGCCATCCCTGGAAAGTGGAGGGTAACCACCTTCAAAACTTAAGCTCAAGTACTCCTCTACTATGCTCGTGCCAAATTTTGAATCAATCGGCCTGGCCGTTTTCAAATGGCTGAATTATTTCCAAAATATTTTGATTCTGCCCCACTGTGCAGTGTTGACTTAAACCCGTTATTATTGAACCAATAAAAAAAAAAATATGCGACGTATTTAAAATGGTGTGTTTTTTTCGAAATCAGTTGTATGCGAATATATATTGCAGAACAATAAATTACCATTGAAATATCATTGGTATTACTTAAAATAATAACAATGAAAACAATTTAAATACTAATTACCTTATTTTAAATACAATTATTTTTAATAATGTTTATGAAATTTCAAAGAAACTGAAACTAAATACTTTTGCAAAAAAAGTTCTTTAAAAAAAAAATAATAAATTTATGATAACAGAACCTTCAAAAAGAGCTATGTATCATTTTAAAGATTGATATTTTATAAATTTTTTATAATATAACTGAGATAAGTATAAAACTAGATGTCTGAGATCTAAAGCCACTTAAAGCTTAAGCTAGCAGATCCTTATTACTTGCACGAAAGCATAGTACATTCATCTAGAACGTCTCCTCTTCTGACAATGTTACACATACATATTTCTCCAAATTCTGTATAATAAAAATAACATTTTAAAATAATGCTTAGCTATATTTATAGGTGTTTATTGAGTGAACAAAAATTAGGAGTGACATTTATTAATTGTACTGATTTGTAACCATTATTCAATGATAATGACTTTGTTTTTAAACACACAAAAAATTTAAAATTTAATGAAAATTTTAATGAAAATAATGATCATGCTTAAAAATCATTAGTATAAATTTTCATTCACTTTTGACAATCCATTGGTTCTATTCTTTTAATGTCGAAATATTAAAAAAAATAATGTGGCGTACAACTTTAGAAATAACCATTTCGATTGCAGTAGTACTGTTAAACATCATCTTTTGAGAGTGCGTGTTATGCTGACTCTTTTTTTGATCAGTTAAAATCACGTTATCTATTACTTTGGTTTCATTGGCTCATTTGCGACATCAAAACCATCTGATATAGCCTAACATTTTTAATTTACTTCGCTCGTCTCATTTAAATAGGCCCTTACTCGAAATATTACGAAATTGAGTTTTTCGTGATTTCAATAAAGTTCATACAGATAGCCCTCGTCATAAAATTTAAATGAGGTAGTGTCAAAAATAACTGTTTTACAAGTATTTGCATTTCAAATATTACATTTTTATAAATAAAGTTTCTGTTCTGTTTTTACCTTCTACTGTAAAATCAAAATTATTCGAGCTAGGACCTTCCTAAATGAGACGAGCGATACATTTCTAATCGTTTTTAAAATTCGTTGTGCCTCAAAAATTAATTAATTTGTTTTTGTTCTAAAATTTAAAATAAATTTATTTTCTAAAAAATGTTTATAATCATTATATTATTTTTTAATTATTGTAGCTAATGTTCTAATTTTTATTTTATTTTTTGTCAAATAACCACATAATAATTGTAAATCAAATATAAGTTTTACATTTTACTTCATACAAAAAATTAATAATCATTGTTTGGTATTGTAACTGCCATTTGTTGCAGAAAATATTGTTCATTTTGATTAAATTATACATAATTGTGGTTTACTTTGAAGCGGGCTTTCTGTTTATCTATTTGACTACAAATGCTAATAGCTAAATTTAGAATAATGATATTGTTTGTCGTTAAATATTGTTTGGTTTCGTTGAACGTTTTTCTTTTTACAAAAAATAGTTTGGTACCGGCCATTTTTAATTTAAAGTTAACAATAGTTATTAAAATTTGTTTGGCTAGTAAATTTTTTTTTTTATTAACAATATATAATGGCTAAAATTTTTTTATTTGACAATTTTTATATTATCATTTAATTCTTAATCATTGTTAGTCGTTATCTTTTCATTTGTCATTTGATTCTTAATCATTCTTAGTCATTAGTCATTATCTTTTTATTTGTATTTTTTTTATCATATCATCATATTGTTTAAGTATTTTTAATTCTTCTACACAAGTCTATACCATAATTTTTACGTGTAATGACAAATTTCAAACCTGTAGATAAGGCATATACTATACCAAGCGATCAAATATAGTTTGCCCTTTTTATACGTTTTATACGAAATATATCTTATTTTTCAAATTGTATTTTATAAGAACTATTTTGAAAAATTAATTATTAATTTTTAGTTGGGCTAAAAATCGTTATAAATTGTAAAGAGAACAGTAAAATTTAGATACCAACAAAGTCAAATGCTCTTTCTGGTTTGGTACAACTTTTGTTAGCAAGAAAGATTACAAATAAAGTACGATTTGGCAAATAGAGAATAAAGCTTTATAATTAAATTTTTTGGATTCTTACAGCATACATCTATTATTTTTTTCGAAAAGTTTTTCTTTCTAAGCTAAAAACAACAGACATATTGCCAGACCGTTATTTCATCATTTCAAGTCTTCTTAAGACTATATATATAGAAATTAATAATTTATTTATGATACCAGTTTTTGTTTTCAAATCACATTTTCTGACATGCATAAAAACCATTTAGGAATGAAAGGAAAATGAAAAGAATTTTTTTTTCAGGTTTTTCCGTCCATTTTACTTGACGTTTATGCAAAAGAAATAGTAAAAATATGAAAAAAAGAAAAAAAGTTTTATGAAAGACCTCTTTAAAGGGTTTTAAGCTATATCCGCATTGACTATAAAACGTTTTAATAAATCTTCATAAGCCCATAACTCGGAAGCTATGGGCGAACGCCAATTTTTTTACTTGATAATTTTTTTTTTATTATTTTATTCTCAATGGAGTTACTTCACTCTTCTAAATAATATGAAAAATTTAAAGCAGGCGTAGTGTTTTTTCGGCTGCCTCAAAGGACATGGACAGACCTAGCTGATTTTCAAGAGCATTTCTTTCGACACTATGTCTGATTTATTCGCTAATTTAAATGTTCTATCGCTGATTTAGTGCCTTGGCAAACTTGAATTTAAGACTATCACGGATGGACAGACAGACATCGCTTAATTGACTTCGCTATGCATAAGAAGTAAGAATGTACATAATTTATAGAAATGGATATTATAGAAATAATAATAGATAGTAATCGATATGGAATACAAAAGACCTATTTTAGAAATTTTTGTCTGTCTGCATTAGCATCACGTAAAAACTGCCGGATGGATTTGAATAAAATTTTTGAGCCTTTGTTCAAATATAAAATAATGTTCTTTCGTAGAGAAAATAGATATACAAATGTGAAAGCAATCGATTTTACAGTTATAATGTTACAGTTGTCAGCACATTTTATTTATGTTGAAAAACATTTTTTTAAATTTTAACTTAAAGAAAATTAGAAATGTTACGCGGACGAAGTCGTGGGCACTGATAGTTAAACTATACAGCCTCAATGCTAGTCATTGTTTCTACAAACTTTTGGGTAATTTTGAATTACGAATACAAGTTTATGTATACTAACCGCAAAGTGAGAGAAATATTAAAACACAAAATTTTCCCACATCTGCTGGTATTTGTTTACACTTAACTTTTAAGCTTTGATGCAATAAATTACATTTACAAACAACCATTTTAAAGCTCATAAGTGGAAACAAAGTGTATCATTATCGTCTAACATTAATTTTGTTTTTTATTATTTTTAAAATTATTTATGAAGTTAGTGTAAATAAATAAAATGAAAACCAAAATTTCTCATATCCTATATCTTCTAAATGGTTGTTTAAATAGAATATAAAAGCTTAAAACTACCTTGTAAATAAATACAAAGAATGGTAAAGAAGGTTGTAGCGATTCAGGAAATTAATTTAATTCTGTTGGTTTCTAACTTGTACCGTTCTCTTTACAATTAATTACCTAAAAAGCAGACCAAAACTTTTTTCAAAAAAATTATTTAATTTTAAGAAATAGTTTTTATAAAATACATTTAAAAAAATTAGTAATGTTAATAAGTTGTTGATATAATTAATTAGCCCGAAGCTTAAGATGTTTATCTATAAAAACACTTTATTTCCCAAAAAACATTTAAAGCTAACACCCGATTTAAGGAAAGTTAACAGGTTAATTTGATCAGTGTCTGATTTTGGTTTAGTGTGTTTTATTTGTAATAAAGTTTTCTCTTCAAAATTATGGCTACATGTCAAACAGTAAGGTATGCAAAAATAATAATAAGTCTATCAATCAGGTAAAAATATTGTGGAAAAACTAAAGGCTTAGTTTAGAAACAGCGGTGACGGAACGGTTTGTTGTTATTGAGAATTAGTAAACAAAACAAGCATGATCATGCGATGACACTGCTAATATTTATTCAGATTTTTGTTTTGTGTTTTCAAAAATATTTTGTTTAAATTGCATTTTTACATTTAAATAAATCATTAGAATTCTAGCAAAATAATCAAAGAAATAAAAAGAATATAAAGTATAGTAGAGTTTACGACTAAAGACTAAACGAAATGGAAGGTATGACCGGCTAATTTGACAAGGCTCTGAATGGGAACTGTTAAAGAGAGGGAAGAATAAATTATGATCGATTTTAGGTTATATATGGGCTCATGTTCTTACATTTTTAATTATTTTTTCATTCACAATAATTTTGTTTTATTTTCATATTTTTTTAGTTTTTTAATTATTTTTTTTTTCATTGATATTAGTTTTTTGGTAGTTATATTTATTTCTTAAGTTTGGTTTTATTTTTTTTTTTTTTTGGTTTAATGTGTCTTTCCTTTCGTCTTATTGTGAATTAAATTGCTTTAAAAACACAATAATTTTATTTATTATTTATCGCAGCAGGATTATCGTTAACCGATAATTTATGTTAAATTTGTACGAAAATATCGTTACATTTGTATGTTGTGTTCCTTAACTAAATCGACTTTTGTTAGTATATTTACAAACGAACAATTTGGTTTCAGGGCCAAGAACTTATTATCTTTTTAAGTTCTATTAAATGGAAAATTAGTTTTAAACGATGTTCTAATTTTTAAGGAGAATATAATAGACACACCAGAAGGATGTATTACAGTACCTGTATTGTTAAATGCTTCATCAGCACTCATACTATCTATTAACTTCTGGTTAATTACTTTGTATTTAGCCAAGCATAAACAAACAAGAAACTTTGGTTTAGAAATATAATGGGATTATAACACTTCATTTGAAAGGAACGAAAATGGCAATGTGCTTGACAATTAAAAAGGCTGCACGAGACTGAGTAGAAATAAATTTGAGAGAAAAATATTTTTAAAATTCATTCTGTCTTATGTCTTGTTTTTTTTTTGAATATTGTTCCTTTATATGCCACCCACCTTTTTCACCGACATAATGGTATTGTAAATTTATTTCACATATAAATTTTTTATAGTTATTTACACAAAAGTATTAACAAGAAAATTTATTATTCGGAATCTTTATTATATTAATTTACTTTAATTGTGCTTGATTCCTTCAAATATAAATATTTCATGATATTCTCATGAAATATTTATTACAATGTATTACTGTGGGGAAAGCATATCCATATGGCCATTTCGCTACTGCTACCCTTATGTAGAAAAATGAAAGAAAAAATAAAAATAGTTACTCAATGGTTACTGTGTTTTTGTAATAAAAATTTTAGAGTTATTTGTGGCTTTTTTGCCTTATTGATTTAATGGAGTTCTCATTTAATTAATTTGGCTTTTGGTATAAGACTTTGAGGTTTTCTTTACAAAATTTGGGTAAAATCCACTGATGAGCTATACAAGCAGTAGCGAAATGGCCATATGGATATGCTTTCCCCACAGTAATACATTGTAATAAATATTTCATGAGAATATCATGAAATATTTATATTTGAAGGAATCAAGCACAATTAAAGTAAATTAATACAAAAGTATTAACTTAAAAAAATAAATAAATTTTATATAACAAAATAAATTTTTTAATAATGCTTACTTGAAAACCTACATTTAACTGAATCGGTATTAATTTTAAAACATACTTTAGCAAAACCTTATGCGCTGTTCTCACAAAATAAAAAATGGTAAATTTTTCAAATATCAGTTGCTCCAACATGGTCAGGGTATGAAAATAACTCTAAGACGTTGAACAACAACAAATTTAAAGCGTTTATGGGTGCTTGCGTGCTGCAAGATCAATAATGTTTTGTGCAACAATAATATTCTTAAAAAAATTTTTTGAGATAATTTTAAAAACTTTACTAAACATTCTTTCTTTTTTAATGAGACAAAATAATTTTAAAAGCTCATAAAGGATAGTATCTCTAATAGCTACAGTAAAAAATAAAAATAAATGAGGAAATAATTACATGTTTAAAATAAATCTATATATAAGTACTTTAGTACCTGCTGTAGTTGTTGGTTTGCTAAAACATAACCAAAGTATTTTAAAACTCATAAAATGATAAACTCATTTAGGTAGAAAATATAGTTTTAATTTATGAACATTATCTTGCTGTAATTCTACAAAATAATTTTTTTTTACCGCAAAAAAAAATAAAGATTGTTTTTTTTTTACTGCAAACAAATTAAGATTTTTCAGTAATTGCCGGTAGTACTAACATTTTTATTTTATAAATATATAATTTAAAATAATAAACAAACTTCGAGCGAGATAAGATAGTAAAATTAAAACAAAATACTTTAAGTGTGCTTAATTCTTCATAAGTAAGTATCATGATATTTTCGAAAAGTGAAATTAAATTCCGGTCGTACGTATTTGTTCATAAGAACCTCCGTAAATGATGTTTTCACATTTATCAGGTTAGAACAAATTTTACTAGAATATAAGTCAATTATACTTGCATCAAAAATTCATAATAAAAAAAACCATTATAAATATTGTACTAAAAATTCACGATTAAAACTTTTTTGTACCAACAGCCTTTAATTTGTATAAAATTTTTCAAATGCTCGTGTCTCAAGGATATTTTCCTATCATACGCAATGGTGACAAACTGTCGAGATTTATATATGATTTAGACATTTTAAACATAATTACTTTCACTCAATGAAGCATATTTTCTTTTATAGTCAATTTTTAATTTGTACTTGTGATTCCTTTTCAGAACCATAATAGCAACCACTTTCAAACGCAATTATTTCTTTTGAGCATTATATCTTTTTTTAAGCTGTCTTAAGCAATTTAGGAAATGTATTTTATTAAAACAGTTATCATCAAAAATTTCGAATACTAGTTGTAAGCAATTTTATTATAATAAAAAGTGCTTTGTGTATTTTCTTGTAACATTTTTCATTACAAGTATTTCATTTTCGTTTTTCCTTTTTCTGTATTTTTTTTTTTTTTTTTTTTGTTTTTTTTTTTTTTTGTTCTTGAGCACTAAACGAGGATTTCAAAATTAAATGTTTTTGTCTTTCTTTATAAAAAAATTGTCGTTATGAAATATTTTGTATAAATTTGAAAGTCAATCAAAGTAGGACAAAAGTCGCATTTTTAAGCATGCTGCGACATATTTTCCTCTTATAGGACTAAAATCAAGACGTTACAAACACAACATCACTATCATGTTTATCGCGGGCACAAAAATAAAATCAAAAGAAAGTCGATAAAATCAAGTAAAAACTATTGCTTTATAAGCAAATTTTAAGCACGTGGTCTCCTTCCTTATAAAACATATGCCATTACTTAAATTTTATTCAAGTTTTGTTTTTGTCAAGCTTGTTTTAGAGCCTAATTTGTATTCCACCTAAAGATTTAGCCCGTGTTTGATTTAATGATTATTGTTTGGCATATAATGCATATAATTGAAGCCTTTGTATTAGCAGCATTTTGTAAAGATTTTTTCAAAGATCTGATTCTTCCTAACCGCAATGATAAAAATGATCCATAAAGAATCTGTGTCCTAGGTACACAAAATACTTGTTGTGTTGTTGCCTAGAAGACTTCTCACCTATTTTATACCCTGTAATAAAGTTTTCTGTTTTAAATTTCTACAATATTTATTTCTGACCCCATAAATTATATATTCTTGATCCTTGCATTGCGTTGCGTTTTTTTTTTCTTCTAATATTTGACTATAATGCCGTACCTTTAGATATTGTGGTCGTTTTGTCTGATTTATCGAAAACCGAAACTTCAGAAAAAATAAATAAAATACCTTGTAATTGGAATATCAATAAACCCTTTAAATTTAAACAAAATATTACATATTTTTTGCAAAGTAATATGTTAATAAAAATCTCTAGATTAGCAATAAATTGAAATTTCATTAACGATTAAAATTTCACCAAACTATTTACTTTTACGAAAATTTTATTAAAAATTTTAATTTTTCAAAAAATTTGCGTTATTTATGATTTTTTACTCGAAACCAAAAAGGAAAAAAAGTTTTCTAAAAACGCTAGTTCAGCAACAAAAAAAAAAAAAAAAAAGAAAGAGAAAAAAAATACACATCTACACTATTGAATCATTTTTATATCTAAATTGTGCAAGTCAAGCTGAAAACCGAAGAACTGCCATCTTAAAAATATTCCTTTCAGCGGAAGCTTAGCATACAACTGTCTTGCTTTTTACGCCTATATTTTGAATATTCTTTAATGAAATAGGGTGCAGAGCAGGCCCAAAGTGTAAAATAAATAACTGATATTTTAATTATATCAAAGATATACATATTCCGACAAAAAAACTATATAGGTTTGTCTTATAAGGCACAACCAAACATATGTACTTGTTTCTATTTCTTATTGTTTCTACCTAATTTTTTAAATTATTGTCACTAGATTCGGGCTTTGTGATCAAGTAGAGACAGAAATCGGCTTGAATGCAATATTGTACTGTAATGGCCAAAAATTCTTTTTATACAAGTTATAAAAGTTTCAGTTTTAACTTTGAACATGATTTCGGCTTATAAGTTGAAACACTATTTGCTTAAATTCCTACAGCTGATGCTTTTTAAATTAAATAAAAAAACAGTTAAATTTATTATAGTTTGTTTGAATTTACTCAGTTTTCAGTTTCGAAAGCGCTTCTTGAATTTCAAAAGAAAAACGACGTTTTATATTTATTGACTTCTGGCTGAAAAAAATTTATGATTTTGCTTCAAAGTTTCATGATTATAAGTCCGCAAAATACAACCAAAACATTTTTTACTGTTCGATTTTCAGACATATTGCTTATTTTATTGCTAATAAGTCTACCATTATTAATGATGATAGTGAAAAATTTTAATTTTCTTTATGAGTTTCCAAAAACTAATTTCTTTCGTTATAATTTCTGAAATGCTTAAAAAGGGACAAAACAATAAACATTTAAACTGGTAGACATCCTGGTTAGGTGAAAGAAGACGCTCATATATATCCACATAAAGCTTTTGCATTACATACCTACATTCAAATTATTATTGAAAAATGGTCAATATTGCATAATTGTGTTTGGATACATAAACAAAGACAAAGTACATGTATTTCGTGGATTTCTTCCCTAAAATCAAACACAAAGATTTTACTGAAAATTGCTTTACTTTGTTAACATCTTTAAAAATGAAAAAGGAAAATTCTAATATGCAGTATTTATTTAAACGCAAATGTAACGTAGGCCAAACAATATTGCTTTATACTTTTCAGAGATTTTGACATCTTTATCTTGCTAACAACTGGTAACCAACAATTAATGGCATCTTGTACCCTTGAGGGCAGATGGAATAATTTTTCTTCTTTATTTATTTGCTGACGAATAAATTATTTCGTTAGCTACATAAATGTAAATAACAAGCATTTTATGCTTTTTATATTGCAGAAAATAAAGTTGACATCTAAGACACATATTTTAATCCAAAACCCAATTTCTAGTCAATTTTGTTGTTGTTCATAAATGGTTCGTTAATTAAGCTGATGATATATTATTTGGATTGTTATTGATTTACCAAATAAATTTAGTAAACTTTTGTTTTACCAATGGCTGGATTATAAAGGCCTGTTTTAAAAAACATAAAACTTTGTCTACCGAAAAAAAAAGATTTCAGAATTTTAAGACACAAAAATTAGTTCATTACATTTCATTATTCATTCATCAGTTTTGAAGCTCTTACCAAGGGATCTTAAATCGAAAAAAGTTTTTTAATTTAGTATAAATCAAACAAATGCAAGCCTGACAAAGACTAGTACATCTTTTGTGCTCTAATTTTGGACAATATTGTACCAATCCTTAAAAGACTGTTAAAAGCAGAGCTATTAATTTTTTATATTTGCTGATTTCCGAACCAGTAAACTTGTTGCGAGAAGCTAAAAATTCATTAATTTGTCGTTGTGAAATAAGCCATTTAATTTTATTTCGAATGTCAGCGTTAACAACGGTAAGTACTTGAGTCTCTTCACCTAAGCATAATTGGAAAGTAATACTAAAGCCTGATTACAGCCTCACAAATTATAAAAATAAATGTTCTTTTACCGCAGTGGCTCGCATTCTTTGCCGCAATGCCTCCTGTTTAAGCGTCAACGCAGACTGCGTTGTAAACACTCTTCTGCCTTTTTTTTGCATCTGTGTAATAAAAAAAAAAAGAGAGAAACATAAAACAAAAAAAGGGCAAAAGAATGCGCAATTATGATTCGACGTTAATCAGTTCAGCAGTGTAGACGTGTGCAGTGGTCAGTTCAGCATTTGTAGAAAGTACAATTTAATTTAAATAAATCTGTGAAGTGATTCTTTTTTTAGTGCGCTAAAGTTATTTTCTTAAAGAAAAAAGGTTCTTTTTTTTTAAGTGTTATTGCAGTCGTGTTTAATACCACGTATATTTTCCCTTAAAAATTTTTATAAATAAAGCTCGAATTAAGTTTCAATAAAAACCATAAAACAAAAAACAAACCATATTGTGTTCATGCAAAACCCTACTTGGCCAGTGTGTCCAAAATATAGAATAAAATAAAGGATAATTGTGGTGCAAATATCACCATCTCGATACCAACAACATCATCATTACTAGAGAAAACAACAACAAATACAACTAGAAGCACTATAAAGGAAACAGTTCAAGAACCAGAACATCAGAATCCTTTCAACAAGATACAGAAGATAAAGAGGAGCAGCCAGCAGAAGACACCACTCACATCTCCAGTATCACGGGTAAGTCTTAAGTATTTTTCCCCACAACTCTGTGGGACGACCCCGCCCACATCTACGTGGAAGCAACCCCCCTTTATCCCCCACATTTTTTGGTCCTTCGAGCCGGATCCAACCCGGTACCCCAAAAAACCCCTAAAACTTTCCTCCATAAGGAGAAAAAACCCCACCGGATTCCCATTCCGGACCCAATATATATATATGAATCTATATAATTGTATGTATATATAATAAAGTTCACCTCCGTATAAAGGAGAACGAAACCCCATACCCCCAACCCTTGTTTCCATGAAGGAAAATCCCAAGCACTTCGTGCTGGGCCCCATATTAAAAAAAACCTTTTGAAAAAACAGCGTTGACTGTACCCCTTTTTTTTAAATTTGTATAATAATTTGTAAAACACCAATACTAGCGGTACTTGTGTTTTTTTTTTTGCATTGCCAACGGTTTTTTTATTTTATTCCTCTATTTCTTATGCACCTGCAGAAATAAGAAACCGCGAAATTTATATACTTACATATATATGCTTACGATTGTTGGCATGCGTACATCTGTATACATACGTACACACCAAATTTGTTCAAGGTTAAAGCAACAAGTTGTTGAAAAACAACAAACTTGAAAAAGCACATACATATTTCTGCATATGCATATTTCTGTACCCACAATTACGCAAAAAAAAAAAACTTACATACATACAGGAATATAAAAAGCAGAGAAGTTTCTTTGGCCGTCGCAAATTCGCTGCCGGCAGAGAAAAAGAATAAAGACAATATTCTTATGTGTGGTTGTATGCACACATCTTCATTTGCTTGTATAGTGAGAGTAAATATTTGTTTAAAAAAAATATACACAAATTTTTTATATATAGAGTTTGACAGTGGTGTACGCCAGCAAAAAATACTGAATTCGCCTACGCTGCCACCTGATAATCGATTCGCCTTGCACAAGAGAAAAATACCAAAGCATAATACACAAGCGTATGGTAAAAAATATTACTGACCTACATCAATACATGCAATGAATTTGGTGGTTGAAAATGAGAATACACAAGCACAGTCGCAGACAAATATTGTTACTCTTTGAATTTTCTTGGTCATTAAAGTATAGGAAAGCTGAAAATTTAACGTGTTGATTTTAAATTAAATTAAATTTCATAACTAATTTTGATAAATTTAATTTTGGATCAGATTAAATTATTAAATTAAATAATATCTCTCGGGTTGACGAACTTGGAGAAAAAGGAAAATTTGAAATTTACCCCCCCCCTGTTTTAATAAATAAATTAAATTAAACGCAACCAAGCAAATTAGGCGTTAATTATTTTATTTGGTATTTATCGACCGTTTATTATAAAAAATATAAAACTTCATACTCAACTGTATTTATTAATTTCAAAACAAATATTTACAAATTCTACCCTTCACTGTCACTTGGTTTGTTCGGCGAAACTAACGGGCAATCGTGTACGAGGGTCACCCCAAAAAGCAACGGGTACAAGTATACGAGGGTCAACCCCAACAGTTTGGGCACATTAAAACGAGGCGCAACCGAAAAAAAAAAAAAAGTATTTTTCATATTTTTACTTTAATTTCTTCTATCAATTATTTCAACCCCTTTACAATTCGGACATTTTTTTATTGTCTTGTTGGCGAGAATTCCCCCTACTGTTTATACCCAACAATCGATCGTTTTTTTTTTTTTTTTTTTTTTTTTTTTATCGCGAATTATCAACAGTCGATTAATTTTTATATCGCAAAGTATCTAGTCTTTTTCTTGGTTACTAAATACCCCCCACTTACGCATTTAACGATAAAATGGCATCAATTAAATCATTGATCCGTGTCTCTGATCGCATCACGAAGCTTTCAGTTCATATGGATGAGAGCGCGGTTGACGGCCAGTCGATTCACGCGTGGGATGTCCTGAAAACAGAAGCTATACGGCTATGGGAAGCCTTTGCGTCGCTATACGATGATGCTATCGAAAAATTTGATCCCGTGAAAGATGACATCGACATCGAAACTTTGGAAAAACGTTTTTTTTCAACTTTTGAGGTTTATACCAAAATGATCGCCAAAATAAATGAAGCCATCGAGACTCTGCGCAACAAGACAACACGGCATCTTACTCGAGAGGAACAGACAACTCAACACCCCCTCATATCAGTACCCCCCTGCGATACAGAGGTTTTCCACGGTGACTATAAGTCATGGCCCACATTCCGTGATATGTTCACGGCCCTCTATAAGAACAATAATCGCCTATCCCCGGTAGAAAAGATGTGCCACCTACTCAAGAAGACCCAAGGAGAAGCACGAGACCTGTTGAAAACTTGCCCTATAACGAACGATGGGTTCGAGATGGGATGGCAACACCTGGTACAAAGGTATGAAAATAAGCGCGTTTTGGTGAACGCGCAATTAAAATGTTTATTTAATATTTCTCCCCTTCCCAAAGAGACTGGGCCCAATATTCGTCGCTTACAACGCACAATTAATGACTGCGTTACGAATTTAACGCTGTTAGGAATCGACACCAAGAATTGGGACCCCATTTTTATTTATATTTTTTCCACCTGTCTGCCCGATACTACGCTCAATTTGTGGGAACACTCTTTGCCCCACAACACAGAGTTGCCAGCCTGGAACCAAATGGATGCGTTTCTGACGTCTCGGTTCCAGACATTAGAATCCGTTGCAGATATCCGCTCGACCTTTTCACACTCGCATGTCTCAAACGCGCCTAAAGTTTCGAATTACAAAAAACCGCATTCAAATGAGAAAAAACTCAACAGTTTTAATACCAGCGTGTTAATCGACAAGCAGAAAAAATGCCCTTTGTGTCCCCACTCACATCCACTCAGATTTTGTTCAGTGTTTCTTGGTATGTCCCTTGAAAATCGATATAATATAGTTAAAAAACATAAACTTTGCACCAATTGTCTCGCTACCTCCCATGAGCGTAGACAATGTAAAAGCAAATTTGTGTGCAACGCTTGTGGCCAAAGCCATCATTCGTTGCTGCACCGCCACGAACGCAACTCAGCCTCAAATATACGGAACCCTACAGCACCCCAAGCTGCTCCCGTTATATCTACCCCTAACCCCCATGAAAATAATATTCGCTCATATAACCCCCGCACAACATGAATATGCCCCCTGCTGCTGCCCCATCACATAGAACTAATTACTTTACCCGCGGGGCTACGCCCCCAACTAGTATCCACCTCCCCCAAGATTCAACCCCCTCTACTTCTCGTGAAGCCGCTGAAAAAACGCTGCAATCCTACTCAACCCAGGTACAAACAACTACCCCCTCTATTATACTGGGCACCGCCTTAGTAGACATTTATAATCACGATCTTAAATGCACTATTCGTGCCTTAATCGACTCTGCGTCTGAAGCGTCGTTTATTTCGAGACGACTTCAAAGAAGACTACACATCGACACTCAGTCATCTCATGCTGAGGTCCATGGCATAAATGACTCATTAACTGCCACATCAACTCACATGTGTCAAGTGCGTATAGGGTCTCCGCTTAACCCTGCAATCAGCATGGGTATTGACGCCTTCATCGTCAATAAGTTAACAGACCAACTACCGTATTACCCAGTATCCGCTCTCAAGGATGCGAACTTCTCACGCCTACAACTGGCTGATAAGTATAGGCAAAACTGCACTGAGGTGGACCTACTACTCGGAGGAGATGTCTACCCCAAGATAATTAAAAACGGCGTACAATGGGACTCTCACCAATCCCTGGTGGCCCAAAATACCATTTTTGGCTGGATACTCACCGGCAAAATGCACACCCCCCAAAACCGTGTCACGATTCGTTCATTTTTCAATGAACTTACCCTATCCACTCAACTACAAAAGTTCTGGGAACTGGAAGAAGTTCCGAAGAAGCGCCGCTCAACCCCTGAAGATATATACTGTGAAGAGCTGTATAAGAGATCGACCCACAAAAACCCTGATGGTCGTTTTGTCGTGTCACTCCCCTTTAAGCGCGACTACCCTAACCCCCTTAATGTAGGCGATTCCCGAAACATCGCCATATCTCAATTTTTACGCAATGAAACAAGGTTGCTAAAAATCCCCGAACTCAAAAATGATTACGACCGAGTAATCACCGAGTATGCCACTCTAGGCCAAATGGACAAAGTTTCCCCCCCGAGCAACGGCCCTGAAAGCTACTACTTGCCACACCACGCAGTACTAAAACCCGATAGTGCTACCACCAAGCTACGTGTGGTGTTTAATGTTTCTAGCCCCTCATCTAACGGCGTCAGTCTCAACGATATGCTCCACGTTGGGCCTATATTACAGGCTGACTTAACAATTTTAATTCTTCGCTGGAGACTTTTTCGCTACGTATTTAACGCGGACATCGAAAAGATGTACCGCCAAATTCTTATAGAACCCTCTCAAACCCCTTATCAGCGCATAATCTTCCGAAAATTCCCGAATGAGCCCCTTCAAGATTACCAGTTGAATACCGTGACATTCGGTGTCAACTGCGCGCCATACTTAGCAATCAGAACATTGCTAGAGTTAGCCAACGAGGTCGAACAGAACTACCCCCTGGCAGCTGACATTTTACGAAACTTCATGTACGTCGATGATGTTTTGGCTGGCTCCCATACTCTTACGGCCAGCTTAGAATGCAGAAATCAACTCCGCAACGTGCTTGAGTCAGCTGGGTTTACGTTACGTAAATGGACGGCGAATAACAATCTTCTACTCAATGATTTACCCTCGCATTATCTACTAGATGAAGAATTTTTGACCCTTTCTGATTCCAGCATCACTAAAACGCTTGGACTGCGCTGGAAACGATTATTTCTACTTTAAATTGAAATCTCACCCCGATCGTAAGGCAGTCACAAAAAGGTCTGTACTTTCAGAAATAGCCAAATTATTTGACCCCGCGGGCTGGCTATCACCCAAAATAATTGTGGCTAAAATCATAATGCAACAAATCTGGAAGGACGAAACAGACTGGGATGAAGATTTACACCCCCCTACATTAGAAAACTGGCATAATTTTCTTGACGATTATGTACACATCGAACAAATTCGAATACCCCGTTTTGTTGATTTTGACCCCTCATACAACACCGTACTACACGGTTTCTGCGACGCCTCTGAAAAGGCCTATGCCGCTACTCTGTACCTGCGGTCTGAGAACCAAGGTTTTGTCTCAACACACCTTTTAGTAGCAAAAACCAAGGTAGCGCCGGTAAAATTTGTTTCGATACCGCGAAAAGAACTTTGTGGTGCTGAATTGTTGGCTACAATGATGGACACAATACCAGCTCAACTCAATTTGAAAAATTACAAAATTTTCTTGTGGACGGATTCCACGATCGTCTTAGCGTGGTTGCGAGGTCGCCCTAACCGATGGAAAACATTCGTTGAAAACCGCGTCACCTCCATAATCGAAAAGGTCGGTATCGAACCATGGTCGCATGTGGATACGAAGAACAATCCAGCTGACCTGGCCTCTCGCGGCCTTACCGTCTCACAAGTGGCGGCGAATACGCTCTGGTGGCAAGGTCCCTCTTGGTTAAGACTTCCACACGCTGAATGGCCGTCATGCACTGAAAACTTCTCAACGGACGAAGAGTCCAGACCGCTTTGTGTGCACTCTACAACGGTAAAATATGAAGACCTTCTCCATAATTTTTCGGATTTGCCGAAAGCGTTACGAGTTATTAGTTACGTATTTCGTTTTTATCATCGCTTGAAAAATCATCAGAAATTCAACTCTAACGATCTCACCTCAGATGAAATCAATCTCGTTAAATAATGTTTAATCATTACGAGTCAAAAACTTCATTTTGCAGAGGAGCATAAAGAATTATGCAATAATCGCCCGATATCCCGTAAAAGTACATTATTAACTCTTAACCCCTTTCTCGATTCTAAAGGAATCATGAGAATTAATGGCCGATTGGCAAACTCCCCCACTCTTAGCTATAATGAGCGCTACCCTATTTTGTTACCCTATCACGCTCGTTATACTCAACTTTTCCTCAAATGGCTACACATATACTCCATACATGGCCAAAATGCGCTTTTACACCGCCTTATGCGATGTCATTATTACGTACCTCGTCTTAAAAATCTAATTAAATCAACTATTTCTAAATGTGTAATATGCGTCAGACATAAAGGTGCGCTCAGCCAGCAGATGATGGCTGCATTACCCCCCGAACGAGTTACGCTCACCCGCCCATTCTACGACACTGGAGTGGATTTCGCCGGGCCCTTCGAGAGAAAATCCTACGTGGGCCGCCGTTGCAAAATCACCAAAGGTTACGTCGCTATCTTCGTCTGCTTCGCCACTAAAGCCATCCACCTGGAAGCCACTGGAGACATATCTACGCAAGCCTTTTTATCAGAAGTGGTCTTCAACCAGGCAGCCTCGCATTGCCTCTTGCACAAGATACAGCTTTGGGATGGGTCTTAGTGGGAAAGTTTGGCCTCTAGGTGCCACCAACGACTAGCCATCACTTTTATATTATACATTTATTGCACTTATACATTTATTGAACTTATACATTTATTGAACTTATACATTTATTGAACTTTATTGAATTTATACTTGTATTACACCCTCAGATACTCTATCTTTTTTGACTTATTGAATTAGAATTTATATATAACTTTTTATACTCTAAGTTGCAGTCCTGCAAGGGGGGCGGGATGTTTAAGCGTCAACGCAGACTGCGTTGTAAACACTCTTCTGCCTTTTTTTTGCATCTGTGTAATAAAAAAAAAAAAGAGAGAAACATAAAACAAAAAAAGGGCAAAAGAATGCGCAATTATGATTCGACGTTAATCAGTTCAGCAGTGTAGACGTGTGCAGTGGTCAGTTCAGCATTTGTAGAAAGTACAATTTAATTTAAATAAATCTGTGAAGTGATTCTTTTTTTAGTGCGCTAAAGTTATTTTCTTAAAGAAAAAAGATTCTTTTTTTTTAAGTGTTATTGCAGTGGTGTTTAATACCACGTATATTTTCCCTTAAAAATTTTTATAAATAAAGCTCGAATTAAGTTTCAATAAAAACCATAAAACAAAAAACAAACCATATTGTGTTATTCATGCAAAACCCTACTTGGCCAGTGTGTCCAAAATATAGAATAAAATAAAGGATAATTGTGGTGCAAATATCACCATCTCGATACCAACAACATCATCATCACTAGAGAAAACAACAACAAATATAACTAGAAGCACTATAAAGGAAACAGTTCACGAACCAGAACATCAGAATCCTTTCAACAAGATACAGAAGATAAAGAGGAGCAGCCAGCAGAAGACACCACTCACATCTCCAGTATCACGGGTAAGCCTTAAGTATTTTTCCCCACAACTTTGTGGGACGACCCCGCCCACATCTACGTGGAAGCAACCCCCCTTTATCCCCCACACCTCCTTAGTAGTGAAAACGCAGATTATAGCGTATCTTAGTCGGATAAGGCGTCAACAGAGTTAGTTTTTATTTCAGACCTCACGTTAAAGTTGTCACTATTAGACGATATAATAAAATTTCTATCACATTCCACAGCAGAGCAGAATCAAATTATTCTGAAAACAACTTGGCCATTTCTAAAAGGCTTGGCGTTTTAATTCAAAAATTGTCACGAACATAGTAGAAGAACGCCTGATCTCAAGTTTTGAAGCTGGATACCATTATATCTCCAGCGATGTCGATATATGGTCTCACATTTGGATACCTTGTCCCTGAATATTTTCTATTCTCTGGTATTTCTACAATTTTGTGATTTTCTAAGTTATACATGGTCTTGTAGGTCTAGTTAATATGTACCTAATAAATAGTGTTTTATGTGCAAAATATGTTGTGAGCATTTTAAAATTAAAGTTTTTGATTTTTCGATAACCTGGTCCAGTTTTATCAAAAGAGTGGATACAATTTTCACAATATTTCAGTCTTAGTTACCGAGCAGAGTTTTAAATATTTTGGAAAAATTTTTAGACGATTTTCATTTTCAAAAATCCAAAATAATTGAATTTTTGTGAAAAATGTTTTTTAAGACATACAACTTTTAAACCAAGTGTAAAAATGAAAAATCTTGTACAAAATTGAGGTCCTTAAATTTGACCAATTTTACATAGAAATTTTGACTTCTACATTATATTTTCTAATATCCCAAAGCTGGGATCGAAAAAACTATAACTACTATAACAAAGCTATATATACTAAAAAAGTATTTCATGGGCTCTAGTCCACATTTGAATTAATGGGCAAAGGAGTACAAACTCCAATTTTTTTTTGATTTTTGGACCTTATTTTAGGAATTGCGGGATTTCCGGTACCTTAACCGTGTGTGACTTAAAGATCATCAAAAATGGAAGATAATCAACTTGAAAATCACATAGCGCTACCCCAGGAAATTGCATGGTACTCATTTTCAAAACATAAGCTCAGATGCTGCTTTGCAATGTTAATGTCAATTAATGAGTTATTTTCAAAATATTTTGATTCTTTGAGATAAAATGCAATAATAGCTAGATTTATGTGTACATGTCTGTAGTTTTGCCCATGAACTTTTTCGAAAAGCTCTAAAAATGTTTTAAAACTCACTGGGTTTTGGTTTAAAATTTTAACAATAATTTAGCCCTATCTTTAAAACCTAATTAATTTGAAAAAATTTATAAACACAAGAAAAAAGCATTCCATTTCAATGCTAAAAGGGTTGCAACGGTAACGCCGTGCAATACCAAATTGCCGTAAATGTAATTGTGCAAAGTTGTGTATGTATTAGTTTTGAAAATTATCTTTTATAGAATTGGTCAAGTTTTTTTACAAGGGAATTGTAGCTGAAAATTATTTCCCTTAAAATACAAATTTATTTGTTCTTTGCATATGAGAGTCCCATATTTCTGATTTTTTAAGCCATATAAAGCAAACCCCCGAAGGGCTATAAAGTCAAAACTTATACTGATTTCTAGCTTCTTAAGGGTGTTTTCAGTCTTCAGTTTTTAATTTTACAAGCTTGGTAATTTTTTAAAGTTTACTGGAAATATTTTTCAAACAAATCGGTAAGGCAAAATAAAGCTATCATATTTTCTTTCTTGGCATAGTAGTCAAGGTTTTCACATTGCATTTATTGCATTTATTTTTAGTAACAAAATTTTAAGTAAAAATTATTTACAAACAAACACATTCTGTTGCAGTTAAAAATGTTAAAAATCCCCAGATACTAAAGTTTAACTGCTTCCTCAACAAAACAATGTTTTTGTGCACTTTAGTAAAATATGCAAGTGTAGAGTCTCTATAATTTTCTATTGTAATTGTCGTTTATCTTTTTTTAAACTTTTAAAACATTGTAAACGTGTATACAATTTAATTAAACTGAAAAAAAATAAAAAAAATAAAATCAACAAGAAAAATTGTTTTTAGCATAATGTTTTTTAGTATAGTGAATAGAAAAAGAAGGAAAATTAAATTACAAAAATCATTAAATTAACACTTGTAAGCGTCATTTATTAAATTGGAAGTAGATAATTGTAGAAAGGAAGCCAAGTAATTAAGGTTGTAGGTGTTTAAATTAATGACTGTGAAATTTATGTGAAAAAGGACACCGGAAACGGATGTTAGCGATGCTTTCGCAACGTATTATTTTAGAAAGAATGAAAATTTACAACTTTTTACACACCAGTCTGAATAATTTTTCAACAATAACGACAACTAAGAAATATTAAACTAAGCTACAAAATTTTCAAGCTTTTAATAAAGTTTTGATTTTACATTTTTAATTATAATATTTAATATAGTTTTTAAGCAATAGATCTTTAATTTTTAACAAATATTTTCATATTTCACTACTCCGATTTCGAATATGTTTTAGTAATAAACACAGAAAGCAATTATAAGCGACGTTATATTTTTGAAATGTTACAAATTATTTATACGTCAACAGAACAGAGAATTAATTTTAAGGCAGACACAGATAATGTAGCTTAGACTTTTAGACATTTAGTAAATAAGAAATAATTTTTGACTCTTTATTTGTTTTTAAAATTTTTTTTAAAGAGAAAATAATTTTTTGTTTGTTGAAGTTTTTATGTTAGTTTAAAAAATTATTACATCTTGATTCTTGTTTTATTTTGTTTAAAGAAATGTTTGTTTTCCTGATGATGTTGCACAATGGAGTAGCGAAATATATATAAAATATAAAAGACAAATTTAAAATAAATTTTTATTTTTAATTTTTTGTGCCATTTCATTTAAATTGTTGTTTGGCAGATTTGATTTTTTCATTTTCTTTTTACAAATAACTTGTGTTTGTTACTATTGCAAACAGTTTCCGTTTGTTTTAAAGACAAAAATTGTGCGTTTATTTTTTTCTTCGAAAAAAGTTTATCAACATTTTACTTTGTTCTATCACAATATCATTCTGAGATTCTTCTTTTTTTTTCTTTTTCGTTTCACTTTTAACTGCAACAAAAAGGAATTTTAACTTTTAATATTTTTTTTGTTAAAATTTTGTCATGATGAAACCGTGTTAAGGAATTTGTTTTTTACGTTGTTAATTTATTATAAAAGTAATTTCTTGACAACTTTGTGGATAAAACCACGCACTTGGGTCGTTTAATAAAAACTTAAAACTTAATAGAAATAATTTACTTAGAGTCTTTTAAATTAAAGCCTTTAAGATATAGAATAAATAAAATCAGGTTTTTATAATAATCTCAGAATGGGGTCGCATGTCCGCTTTAATACTCTTGACATTTTACATGTATAACAGATTGTGTTACATATAATCTATTAGGTGTTGAAAACTTTTAATTTCTAATCAATATTTAATCGGGTTGATACTAAAATTAATGAAGTCTCTTAAGTTGTTTAATTGTTCTTCATTTATTTTCACAGAAGTCACTTGTGACAAAAATACCGTAGATGATAAGAGGTCTAAAAAATATTGGTTTGAACTCCATGATTGTATACTCGGAAAATTTATTGCTTTTGCTTACTCGATACTATTCAATACATTGTTTTTTTAATTTATTTATTAAAAATTTGCTTTTGCCGAAAATTTGAGATTTATATATTTTCTTTAGAAAAAAGGAAAAGCTGCGTTTTTAACGCATCTGAATTTGTTTCAGAAAATCTTACCTACAATTAAGATCAATAAGTATTGAGTAATTACTTTTGAGTACCGAATATCCGTCAATAATTATAAATGCTTGGTGGTTGATACTTACTATTGTAGATAGGGTTAAGATTATCAATACTGTTACAAAAGGCTAATTCACTAAACAGAAATAAAAAAATGTGAAAAATTCAAACATATTTGTTGCATCAAAACCAAAATTTCTAAAATAATTTTATTGCATGTGTGTTGAGTTTAATTATTCTATAATAGAGAATGTCCTTAATATTTATTTAATAAATAGTTTGAAATACAAATTTTTTATTTAGAGACCGCCTGTACAGTTTGCTAAGCAAGCGTTTTTTTTTTTAAGTTAGTTAATTAAAAACCTTATTTTATCAAAACATATGTAAAAGAGTTTTTTTGGTTTCCCATGAAAGTTATTCACAATACTATACGAAAGTTCTTATACTTTTTATCTATAGTCTTTGCTTTAATTTTATATTGTAATAATTATTTTTTTACAATTGAACTTTTCTCCCACTGCAGCTTTATCTTTCTCACCAATACAACTACATTTGAATTTTAAGACGTCAATGCATAAAAATCAATTTCTTGGGGAAGATTCTCGTTTTCACCTTTAATCGTAAAAAAGACTGCATCAAACTTGTAATAGGCATAGACGAAAAACATCGATGTTTTAAAATAAACTTAAAATTTTTCGAAAATATAATAATAATTATAAATAAAATAAGTCAAATCGTCAATAATAAATAATTAAAAACAATCGATGTTTAATCGTGTCCATCCTTGACTTGTAACTAACTGCTCGCTTTTAATATATAAATGTATTTGAGTTAAAAACTACAAAAACATATTTCAGTGACACTACAACACAAAAAAAAAAAAAAAAAAAAAATAAATAACAAATAATAATATTAAAAACTCCAACTCTAAAAAGATGTTGAGATATTCTCAAAAAGCTCAATTTTTCATACTTTTTTTACTTTTAAAGGTATGACCTAATGATAAAGCTAGTTGCATAACCGTAAATTTTTATCTTTGTCAAAATGCAAATTACGAATGTAAATTACAAAAAAGACTTTTCAGTTTTAAAAATTTCCTTGAGTACCATTTCTTGTTAAAACTAATGAGTAAATTGATTACAAAATAATAATTGACACTTTACAACAAAACATATATGGTGGTTTCAATTCTTAAGAACATGTTTGAATACTTTTTGCAAAAATTTAATTCTTTACTGTTATATATGTAAAATGATAATCTCTTATATCAACATTAGTATGACTCAAGGAGAAATTTATTGATAGTATTATATCGATGAACTGAATCACATTATTTTTAATCGACAACTAATGGCTTCAAGTAAGCGCAATAAGCAAATTTGATGTCAACGATAGTAACAATGTTTACTTTAGAATTTTAGAGAAATCTCTCTGCGGAAGTATACAATGTAGAGTTTTTTGGGTTGTGAGTTTTGGCAGCCTTTCAGAAAAGGCATGATATTTGTACGAGCATTTCCTGCAGAAAAATATAAATATTTAAAACGTATTTCAAAATATAATTAACAATTTATTTAATCTAATTTTTGATTTTAATTTTAAAAGAGAAAATAAAATGCAAAAAAGGTATAAATATGTCTTCAATGAAAATTTGTGTTACCTTTCTTCACTCACAACCGCATAATTAAATATCTACATTTACCTTTTAAGCAATTAATTTATATGAAATTTACCTACACAAAGAAAAATGCGTTTTTTTTTTAGTTTTTAAAATGATGATATTACTTAATAATTTTCATTCTAATTTACCTTTGAAAGAAACGAAAGAAACATGTATTAAATTGTCTTTTTAAAAAATAATTACTATAACACTTTCAAGAATAAGAATTTCCTTTGCTAAATTATTAAATTAAACCTTTATTAAATTGAAAGTTAAATTAAAATAACTTAAAGCATTTACACTCACGCTGTAGCAAAATCTATTAAAATATTAGGCAGTTAATTTAATAATCAAGAGTTTACAATACCAAAATAAAATTTAATTATGAAAAATAAATGTAAAAAAAAAATTTATCTTAAATACTTTTAGAAAAATTAAGACATTAACACTTTGATTAACTCTAAATATTATTAAAGTAATGAGTTTTTTGTACGTCCAAGAACTGTTCAGGGTAAAATTTTTTAACCAAAAAATTGAAAATGAGAATAAAGGGAAAATAGATTCATTATCGTAGCCAAATTTTATATTAATCGGCTGTGCCAACTATTTGCAACTCTATTGTGATGAGTACTTGAAATGGTACTTGGAATTACTTAAAAAACGATTAGAAAATCATAATTTTTAAATTAAGAAAAAAAATCATTTAATATTTTTATATTTACTTTAATTTGAATCATAAATTTTATACTTTACTTTACTTTACTTTACTTTACTTTACTTATACTTTAATTTGAATTATAAATTATATGACTCGAACCACTTACATCAGCCTACGTCTTCCTATTTTATCACGGTTTCATCTTTTTTTTTTTATTTACCAACATTCCACACCGCATGTTTTGTCACTGCATAGCAAATAAAACCTTTTGTGACTGTTTTTATTAAGAAATGTCAACAATTGTTTGCTTTCAAAAGAACCTTTCGCTTTTTAGGTTCTAATTTTCTATTTAATTTTTTAGCACAAAATTTTTATTTATTTCTGCTTAAATAAATAAGAGACTAAAAATTAAATAATAGGTAAAAAACGTTAATTATATTTAACTTGATGATGCCACCCAGTAGTGTGGCAAAATATTTAAAAAAAACACGAATAACCAAATTGTTATTTTAAAAAAAGAAGGCTAACAAATTCAAATTTTATCAGTAATGTGCTGGATTGTTTTGATCGCGTTGCCTTATTAAAAGAATTGAGTTTCATAAAGAAACGAGTCGTACAGGAAAAACTTTTTAATAGGTATTTACTTAATGTTGTTCACTTCACGCAAAATATTATACTCCCTTTTTGTGCCTCGTCCAAATATATAAATTGGCCACGCCAGTTTTTGTAACCTAAGCAATTTTCGTCACATTATGCATATTAATAAGAGAGCTGTGTGAAGTGCCTTGATTATAAATTATACAAAAAAGCTTTTTTTTGTACCAACTGCATATTTAATGAAGTACTGTGATAATTTTAGAAAAACCGGGCAGCTATATCTTTCCGACTAGGGCTGCAAATGAATCATTCTTTTTATTTTAATTTGTTATGGATTAACTAAATTTTGAATTAATTCTTTTAACAACGAACTGCAATTGAAATTAATGAAATCAAAAATGAGTTGTATTCAATAAATTTTAAAAGCGGATGTAGGTCGATTGAAATACAGAATTTCTTCTGCTAAAGTGAAAATATTCAATGATCAAAGGCCAAGGAAATATAGAGGTGCTTACTGGATATTAATTAAAAAAATAAACACAAATTTTAATCCATGAGTTGGTTACGAATTGCAAATTATTATTTTTTTTTTATTTGATTTACGTTAATTAAATTTAACCAGCATCTAAAATATCCATTACTTTCTCTTCTGGGTTTTGTAAAAAATATTTCAAAATGTTAAAGACGTAGTTTAAATTATCTTTTAATCTGGAAGATTTTTTTGATAATAATATGTATTTTTTACTATTAATTTAAATCAAATTTAAGTTAAATTTACTGTTTACCAATTTTTTTAGTAACCAGAAAAAATTATCTCGTCATGAAAAATAAAATACGGAATTAATAAAACTTTACTGGTACTGAAAGCTGACTTTAATTATCAATAAAAATAAACTGGTTACTAAAATTCCTAAGGCAGTTAAAATGCAATGTGCTCATGAATGTTCTACACACATCTCTTCGGTTTCTTCACTAGCGTATTTTCAGTCTACATTTGGTTAACTTATCTAATTTTCCACCGTTATTAAAACGATATAAGTAAAATTCATAAAAACTGAATATTAACTAAAAGATAATATGTGTTAAAAATAAAAGAATCAACGAAATTAAGCCTCTCTAAAACTCATATGAAACCTAGTTATGACACATATAGCATATTAATATTCATCATTATAAATTTCTTTATTTCTGTTGAGCTTTAATTGCATACAAACATTAAACATTAATACATCACTGTGATTAATTAATATCTGATATTAATAGCTATCTTTCGTCGCTTTTAAGATTTAGTAAACCATTTATATTTATTGTAACAGCAACTTGCTTTATTTATAAAGAATTAAAAATGTATAAAGCTAATTAATGAACAAAACATTCTGTTTTATAATGTGTTAAGGCTTATGATCAGCAACCGTTTTCAATGGCGTTTAAAAGTTATAAATGATGCAAAGATTTCGATGGTAATAAATAATTATTTTTTGCCTTTCAGACATTGTAATAAATTAAAGAAAAGTATTAAAAATCATTTAGTCACAGGCACTGCATTATAAGTACAATAAACAAGTCATTAAACGAAGCAAGTCAATATAAAAATTCTTAACCTGGTTGATATGGTGAACATGATATTGCTTTATTCTGCTGTTCTACCAAGCACACGAAAACACACACACATACTTGAATATTTTATTTTAGTATCGAAAATATATATACATTTCAAAATATCGGAAAAAGCACCACAGAAATAATAAAGTTTTAGAAACAAGCATACTTGCTGCTAACAGAGTCTTTTTCTTTCCAATATAACCATAGTAAAATCGTTAATCCCTCAAAAGATCGAAAGAAGTTAGTCCTTAATACTAATAAATTTATTCAGTTTGTTTTTGAAGGAATTGTTACACGATAGAAAACTTTTTGTTTTAAAAAACTCACTGTATAGAAACAAACACGCGACAAAACCGCTTGAAAAATATTTACTGCAAAAAAAAAAATAACTTAATTAAAAAGAAGCTCAGAATAAAAAAAGAGAACTTCACTACTTAACGCATTATATATTTTCTATATACATGAAAATTTTTTACACATAGATTGCACTCTACGCGCTGATTTTGTCTAATGTCATTTGTTTAAATCAGAGTCATTTGTTACTTAAGCACTTGACAGGGTTTTGGTTAGATTTGTTAAATTGGGATAATCATACTATCAATGATGAAGAAGTTTGCTGCGTTCTGGAAGGTCCACGAATTAAGATAGCTTTAAAAGTTTATTTAGATTTTTCAAACCATTTCAAAATAATTTCCTTTCTTAATTACAAAAGAAATAATAAAACACGAACCTTTTTATAGACTTGAAAATAACTAGATTTTGGGAAAACACTACGAAGTGTTTTCACATATCCAAAATGTTTTGCTTTATTCGAATTACTTGTGTAACATTGAGATTTTATGCGAAAAGAAAAGCAGCTACTATTTAAGTTTTGAAAATAGATTTTTATTTATTATTGGATTTTTTCCTTCTCATAATTTAAATTGTATTTGAAATACAATTTTTAATACAAAACAATTAATGGAGTTTATTTTTTTTTAGATGTTAGAAATCAATTCAAATTTTTAAATAAATCATTCTTTGATAAAACCAAATTTACAGCCAGTTTAAAAGATCATTTCTGAAAGATATAGACACGGTATTAAAATTTATCTTAAATTAGGAACATAAGCATAAACTGTAAGACTGTAAGTTTGGCAAAATTATAATTATCTTTTAAAAACACAGGAACATTGTTGAATAAGCAAAAATTTTTTTTTGAAAACAAGCAGTGTCTTCAAGAATTTATAAATAAATTCGTTTTTTTTGTGAACAAAATCTATTTTTTTACAAAAATAAATTAAAATATATATAATCAATATTACTATATTCTAAGCGAAACAACTGAAAGACTTAAGCAAGTGATATAAAATCGGCAGTCATTTAGTTAACCGTTTTTAGTATAATTTGTAGGTAAGACACGTTTTGAGTGATTTAAATCACTTTGACAAAAAGTGGTTTATAGAACAAACCTAATAGTTAAATAAATTAAAGCCAATAAAGGGCTTTGGTACGTTGCTTTCTTAAAAGCAAAACTTTAAAAATCAGGTTCTTTAAATCTATCAACTCGTTGCGGATTTGTGTACAGAAATAAAAATTTTAATCTCAACTACTTATTCAGTTGACGTCCATTTTATAAATTTTGAAAACCTTTAGCCGATGGAGTAAAGCCAAGCCAAGTCAATTTTTTAAAAATTTAAAAATGATCGCCCTACAAAAGTTGATCAAGTGTAAAACTAATGACTCGAACGAATATGAAGTACAAATCACACTTTCAGGTACAAAACAACAAACTTTGCTTTCCCGGAAAAGCTTTATAATAATCCAGACCCAAATGCAAAAATGTTTGACACGAATGCGCTCTGCTGCACTTAACAAATTCTACACCTCATCGAAACCGCTGCATGTTTGTAGATTTAATAAGATGAGATCGTACAACTTTCAAATAACGTGTTACCCGTTATTACCCATTCTAAGTCCTTTTAGATTATTGCTATGACTTTTAGAAAGGTAGCAGTCATTCCTTTAACTTTTTTGTTTAACATTTTATAATAATTACCTTAAAATTAGAAAAATAATTTCAAATTTTTCAAATTTGATATTGATGTTTATTTTTCATAAAATTATTTTCTATTAAAAGGTTCTCCTTGGACAGAATTGTTACATTTGGAGTGAAGATAATCCATTAGCTCTTAACGTGTCTACGTTGTCATTGGTTCATATGACTTTAAAAACAATATTTTGCAGAATGTTATAGCTTTATAGCGTTAAACCTATAGAGGTATGATTACTTACTATTTTTTACATGAATTAATCTTACTAAGTTTTAACTCCTGATACACATTTTTTAATTCTATTAAGTATTTCATGAAAAATGCTTTTAAAAATGTTTTTTATTAAGAATATCAACATAAAACAATCTAAAAAACGGAGCTCTTTACTATAGTTAATCCATGTTTTCTGTTTTAAGTGAAATAAGAAAATGAAAGATTTCTTTCGGTAGGTTTAATACCTATTTAGTCCGCAGTTCATTAATATCAGAAAAAATTTACATACAAATTTATTTTTCAAGTTCTTTTTAATGAACTAACAAAAACCTTTACTATGGCATGGAAAACTGTTATGCATTTTAGTACATTTGGTTCAAATTATATTGAAAAACTATAAAAGTTCATGTTTGTTAATTAACGCACAATAATTCACACCATTGCCGCTTTATTGCAACCAGCTGGTTTCATTAATAGGTTTCCCAGAAAACTTATACGTGCTATGCAAAAATGATTAAAATGTGACATTTAAGCTGACTAGGTGGCCTTTACACTTTTTGACAGGTAGTGTTGATTTGGTTATTTGAATCGTTATGCACGACAAATAAATATTTATTAATTTTGTATTTTTTGTAGTGAATGTGTTTGTGTACTAATCTAAAAAGTTTACCTCAGAACACAAATGTAGAGTTTTTAGCCAACACCGCTTTAAAATGTGGCCGAATAGTACACCTGACTTCTTGGAAATAATGTTGCCCAAACCATTAACTGTCCAATAACAGGCATTTTTTAATACTTCATTATTGTTCACTTTATATGTTTTTTATTTTTCTACAGTTATTTTAAAATAAAACCATAGAGTTGAAATAATTTAATATTTAAAACTTTAAAAACCACATTATGAAAAATACCGAATCATGGATCAGGATTACGCTTTTGCGAAATGGCATGTTATTAGAGGCCTGTATTAATTGAGCTTTTGTTGCATAATTCAAATTTATATTTTATTACGAAGAGAAAAGTTCGACAGGTGTCGATTTTTTAATCAGTTATTAACTTTTAATCCCATAACCGCATTTTCAACCTCATCTATAAAAAAACAGCCAAATCAGACCATATAGCGCACCACACTGTAACACACATGCAAAGGTTTCTCAATAATCGCCCAAGAACTTTCAGAAGCGCAAATGCGGAAATTTTGCTTGCTGATATACCCTGAAAATGGGCTTCGTCTGAAAAAATGTTTTTTCCGAAAACCCTATAATTATTTAAATGCGATTTTCGTGTTCAATTGAAATCATTGTAACAAGTGCCAATACATTTTTTACGAACACGTCAAAAAACTAAGTCTCTAAGCTCTGATATTGCAGAAATTGCCCCAATTAAAAGATGAAGTTCTTGTTGGTAATCTATAGGAGCTTTACTATAAGCACTTTATGACATCATATTTATCATCAGCGTTATAAATTAAGTCAAAATTTAGTGCAATAATTTTTTAAAATAAATCGCTAGTTCTCTATATGAAGTTGCATACATTTTTTATATTCTTGAATTTTTTCCTTTTGTAACGCGCATGGATGTAAATTTTTTTTCTGTGTTTGTTTTTGTATTTTATATCGTTCCTTTTTATTACTTTAAATGTTTTAAATGTTTGATGCTTTATGACTATTATTTTATTCTATTGTTCTTATATATTTATGTTCTTTTTGTTTGTTGCTATCTTTTAAGGGGGTCTATAAATATAGTTTTTATTACTGCATATTTGTAAAGAAGAAACAAAAATACTTAAAGATCAAAATCATACAGCTCATAGCATCAAAGGTAGTCGGCGCTATAAACAGCCATAGCAGCTTGCCAATTTTCTGTGTTTTCTATTTGATTATTTTGGCATCTCATACGCTTTTGTTTTAATAAAGCTAAATGTCTAAGGTAACCAGTATCTCGTTTCTATAACTCTAGGGAAAATTTTCTCACATGAAAATATTATAGCCATCTTATTTTACACAGGATGAGCTACAGATAATTTGAAGTTTATTATTAATTTACATATTTTTTTTTTCTTATAATTCTAATTCATCCTGTTTAAAACAGTCTAAACATGATATTCTAATGTAAAAAATTTGTTTCTTAATTTGCAGGAATTAGTTATAGGATCTGTACGCAACATGATTGCGAAATTGTATGGTCGTACTTAGAACATTCTCCTCTATATATGAATCCTTTGTTTTGTAAGCGGGTCAACTTCATTTTAATAAATCCTAAATTTGTAATAATATACTTAAGCTTATAATTCAATTGTGATTAAGGTACAGTCATCAATAAATTAATTTTTAATTTCTTAAGTAAATAATTGTATTTGGATTATGTATTTCGCCAATTCTCTACAATATCTATGCAGCCGACTTTCCTTCCTTGGACGGCTGTGTTACCTCAATTTTTGCAGATGATACTGCTATTCTTAGCTCGGATATACTTGCAAGTGATGTTATATCAAGATTAAATTCAGCTGTAGTAGAAGTCAAGTCGTATCTTACAAAATGGAAAATTCTAATAAATCCTCAAAAAATTCAGTGTATTTATTTCTCCAGAAGAATAAAAGCTTGTTACCTACCGCAACAGCCGATTCTGCTTAACAATAATAACATACCATGGTTGGAAAAAGTAAAATATCTAGGTTTAATATTAGATCCTAAGCTGAAATTCAATCTTCATATTCAATATGTCATAAACAAGATAAACAACCTGACAAGACTACTATATCCACTACAACAGCAAATTGTCATAAAAAGAAATTGCAAGTAGCTCAAAATAAAATATTAAAAATGATGTACAATTTGCCTTGGCACTACTCCACAAACCACCTTCACACATTAGCAAACGTCGAACTTGTAAATGATAAGTTAAGCCGCCTTACATCAAACTTCACCGCAAGACGTCTATCATCTGAGATATCTCACATCAATTAGATCATCTCATCGTAATTTTACACACTATTTAAGCTTTTATCTAAAACCCCCAAAAAATTAAAGAATATAAAGGTTTTTTGAAAATTTTCTCCTAAAAATCAATTAACTAATGTAAATCCGTTCATGTATATAAAAAAATTGTTAGTTAATATTTTAGTAGAAAAGGTAAAAACGCCTAAACTCTTTATGTAAGATGTTGTAAATTAATATGACCAAATGTTATATAAATAAATTGAATTGAATTGAATTGAAAACTGAAAAAAAAAAAATGAGTTTTACTTATAATAAAAAATTTTGTCATGAGACTTATGATGAGCAAGAGATATACAGTGAGCGAAACAACTATATGTGCATATGATGATTTTAGATGTTTTCCTCTCTACATTTTAGTGACTCATCTAACAATAAAATTCTAGTATACAAAATTGATAACAGATTCCTTACACTTGTTTTTGTTAAATTATTTTTGTAATTTACTTTTCAATAGTACCGTTATCAACATGTGTTCATTGTCGTTAATTTTTTGTCAAAGGAAACAATTATATGTGCATTAATAGTTGAACGTGCAACTGTACGGTTTAAAAAGTTATTTAGCAATAATTTTTAGTGTATGTTTAGTGAAAGTAATAATTGAAGGTAAATTAAAATATTTTTTTGTTCACAAACATAAATTTTTAAAATTTTGTCTTTATATGGAGGTAAATATGCCTCGAGGGCGTTCATTGACTGAACTCGAACAGAATGAAGTTAAGATTCTGTCTGAAACTGGCTCTAGCATCAAAGCAATATCAGTAAGGATCAAAAGACATAGAAATACTATATCAAATTATTTGAAAAATCCAAACAATTATGGTTGTACGAAACGTAAAGGTCGCAAGCCAATTGTCAACGATAGGTGCAAACGTGAAATTAGACGCTTAGCTGCTACAAAATCCATGAGTGCAGGACAAATAAAACACCAACTGGGTCTAAATGTCACCAAGAGAAGAGTTCAGCAAATATTAAGCACCAGTGAACATCTTCAATATCGAAAACGTTTGCCCAAACCAAAGCTGTTGGATAAGCACAAAGTTTGTAGAATGGAATTCTCAGAAACACATAAATTCTGGGACGAAGAGTGGCAATCCGTTATTTTTTCAGATGAGAAAAAATTTAATTTGGATGGCCCTGATGGTTACCAAATGAGCTGGCAAGACTTAAGGCTTCCACGTCAAACACGCTTCGCAAGAAACTTTCAAGGAGGACGGCATTTGGTTATCGCGGGAAGAGTAACATTTGCTTTATTTCGAGCAGAATGAATTCTGAACAATATGTAGAACTGCTTGATTCTGAGCTCATTGAATTTGCAGGTGATAAATATGGCGATAATTGGATATTTCAACAGGATAATGCACCCATACATAATGCAAGACGCACAAGGCAATTTTTTGAAGAGAGAAATATCCCCGTATTAAAGTGGCCTGCTGTCAGTCCGGACCTAAATCCGATAGAGAATTTGTGGGGCATATTGTCGAATAAAGTTTATAAAAATGGAAGGCAATTTGAAAATCTCAAGTCACTTAAAACGGCCATTCAAGAAGAATGGGAGAGATTGGATGATGTTATCCTGCACCGCCTAGTTGATTCAATGCCACGACGGATGGCTAGTGTACAAATAAATAGAGGAGGCCACACTGAGTATTAGTTTATAATTAAGAATTAGTTTTTTATTGAAATTGAATTGAAATAAATTAGAACTTTATTTTTGCACATATAATTGTTTCCTTTGACAAAAAATTAATGACAATGAACACATGTTGATAACGGTACTATTGAAAAGTAAATCTAAAAAATAATTTAACAAATCATCATATGCACATAAAGTTGTTTCGCTCACTGTATATGGTATTAAATTAATTATGTACTGTATTTGATGTAAATGGTTTATTCTATATTTAAAGTAAACGATTATGGTAAATTAAAACCTATTTTTTACCATATTTTTCATTTAAATAAATTAGATGAATAAAATAAGTTTTAATGTGATACACAAATGTTAGTTTATTTATTGAGAAGAGTAACTTATAACTAAATACATAAATTCGAACAAAACTAATTTATTATGTCTGGTATTGTCTTTGTTATATTAATGCACTAATAAACACTACATTAATAAAGAGATTGCAATGATTATATCATGATTAATGATTCAAGCACTTTTGAGCCTGTTCATCCGAGAAGTTTTGAACATTAGGAGGTGAAAGCACTATTCAATGAAGATTGTTTTCCAACGTAAGAAGAACTTCCATTATCATTGGAAGTCCCACAACAAGTAATTTCCCTACGCTTAAGAGCATTTGGATTATTTCAGAATCATGGAAATCGTGTCTCATATGAATTAAAGCCCAGATACTTAGAAAGGAGTTGTTGCAGGTCGGAAACGATATTTTTATTACTTATTATGTCCATTCTGAAAATAGCGCGATTTAAATCACAAATCGTTATAAAATCACACCAACGATTTGGTGTTGTTCGGAAATTCACGCGAAATTTAATTTTTCGGCGTGGTGAGAAAACACAAGAAAACAACTGATTATTTTTTTTTTTTGTTTGTTTACTTTTTTAAATTCGTAACTAAAATTTTAATGGAAACTCAAGAAAGTCAAAATGCCTTAAGCTAAAATAGATTAGAAAATATTAATTTGTTTATAATAGAACGATTGTATGCACTTTAATTTCCTCGGCATTAAATAAAAATTAGTAAAATAAAAAAATGTTATTATTTATGCAAAAAATTTAGGAAGTTTAAGTTTTTAAAGATGAAATTTGCTTATATTTTGCACTTAGTTTTTTCTAAATTTGCTCAAAAAATAACACAACTATTGACTATAATTAATTTTTTTAACAGCAATGATTAAATTTGGTATTAGATTTATTGGATTTGTTCTGCCAGTAAATAATGTTAATGATGTGATTACATCGAAAGCACTCGTCTATAAAACCAAATATACAGCCAGTTCTTAAATTGGGGCATAAACTAGATAAACATTTCATGCGTTTTAAGTAAATTTTGCAAAATTAAAAATAATTTCTTAAAAATAAACTAACTGCTAAACCGAAAAAAAACGAGCATTGTTGAATAAGCAAAATATTTTTTTATGAAACAAGCAGTGTCTTCAAGAATTTATAAATAATTTTGGTTTCTTGTGTATAAATTTTTTTTTTTTTTAAATAATTCGAAGACATATCCTTTTAAATAGTCATTTATAATCCATATTATTACTTTTTATGGATTTTTATATCTTAATGTATATGTATTATTGTTTGAGTGAATGGTATTTTAGATCTTATAATTAGATTTATGGTCGGTTAACATGTCACGCCACTAATTAAATGAAATCCGCCAACCAACCAGCCAGCTGTGCTATTTTTGGCCTACGTCAACAGACTATCTACCGTCATTAACCCGGCGTTGTAACCTCTAAAGCTAAAAAGAATAAAACGTACCCAAGACTTCGTCCACGTTCCATTTATAATTTTCTTAAAATTAAAATTAAGAAAACGTATTTTTAAATACTTATTGTAGAGATCTGTAAAGAGTGTTAAAAATTTTCCATCTACAAAAATTAAATGTGCTGACAATTGTTTAGTAGTAGCATACCGATCAAATTGGGTGACTTCACATTCGTATCTCTAGTTTATTTATGAAATAGTTTATTTTACGAAAAAAAAAACTATTCTGTATTCAAACCAAGATTCTTATTAAAATCCATCCAGCAGTTTTTACGTGATGTGAACATGGAAAGATAGACGGACAGACAGACAGACAAAATATTCTTAAAAGGGATGTTTTGTATTTCATTTTGATTCCTATTAGCACCAATACCAAAAATCTCAGAAAATATTTCATGTACAAAAATGAAATATTTCATGACTAAAAAGATAAAATGAGCATAATTGTTTTGCAATAAGTTAAAAGCATTCACCAAGTTTTTAAGTCTAATTCTTTTGTCTGCATTTTTTCATTAAGTCCTGATTCCAATTTTACGTCTGCAATACAATATTTTTAAGGAAAAAATTATATTCTTTAAATTTACTGATTTTATGAATTTTTTTATAAAAAAAATCACTTAGATTAAACACTTATATTTTAATTTGAGGAGTTGCGAGTTGAATAAAATCACGTTCTTACTCTTCAAACGAATTAAAATTGAATTATTTAATTATAATTTAATCAAGTATTAATAAGTGACCTGTGAGTTGAGTGTTGCAATGAATTAAAATATAGGTAAGTAACTATAAATTCAGATTATTTTTGAAATGTCTATTTTGGTTTATAATTATTTAAAAGTTAGTTTAATTTTGGTAACAATCGCTAATCATTAAAAAATTCGATAACGAACTTTTAATTTGTTTTAAATTGCGAGCGAAATTCCTACCGTTGGTGAACTCTCTCAAGATAAAAAGGTGGTGAGAGGCTACTGCATGAAGACAAGCTCGAATGGTACTCGGACATTTTTTCTTTATTTATCGGACATTCTAATGCCCATTGTTAATCGAGCTAATTGCCAATATATCCACGTTGATAAGGCTGTATGTAACTTGTACAAACAATAAATATTTGCAGGTAAACGAGAATATATTTTTGCTTCGTATGAGAAATACTACGCCTAGTGTTCCGATCCACTCAAATATTTGCCAAACTATGCGCATTGATACCTAAATTAGCTGTTGTATTTTTCAAATTACACTGTATAGAATATTGTTTTTTTTTTGTTGTAAAATATCGGTCCGCTGCAACAGGCATCTAGAGCGTACCAACAAGCAACCAACCTAACAAAGAAGCAACTAAAGAAATACATTTCTTGCTTTCTATGTTTTCGTAGATGTTTTCCATATTCGTTTTATGTATTTTTTATTATTTTTGTACTGTACTGAAGTTACGAGAATTTCTTTTATATTGCCTAACAGCATGCTGCATAGTGCTTTATTCGGAATTTATTATTTTAATTTTTTTTTTTGCATATAAAACTTTTAATTGAGAACTATAAAAAGGTTTTACTGTATTAAGCAATCGGTTTTATAATTTGCTACACATTTTGTTATAAATAAATTATTCAACTTACAAAAACCCGTTGACACAATTTTTTTTGTGTAAAGAGAAGTTGCACTTCAGGTATTATTACCTATTTAGTTATTTTGATAACCGTGCTACATTCTATAGGAAAGGAATAAATGAGAGATAAGACAGGTGGTGAAAGGAGAGAGATAGAGATTTAGTTATTTTAGTTCGCCAGCAAATACGCTATGAAGAAGTACCGACGAAGGAGACTGCAAGTTTTCATGTTAATTCTGAAGAGGTATAATAAACAGAAAAAACATTTTATTTTTTGATTGCCGCAGGGGTTGAAGCCTATTTCTAAAATAAATTCAGGATATTTTGACAAGTTTTGTAAACGGTTCAAGAAGATCTGCACTTGCAATAATGTATATAACTGTAATAGTTTTTGAGTGTAACTGCATTGTGTATACTGTTGTTTGTTGTTTGTTGCTTATTTCGTTTTTGCTTTAATGCCTGAGAACAAGTCCTTCATTTGATTTAATTTAATGGAAGTCTCTACTCCTGACTATACACTCTTATCTTGTACAAATTTTATGCTTTTTTAAGGTTACACAGTTAGTTCGAATGCAATTTGGCACAAAAAATAATATTAAAAAAATAAAAAAACTAATACAAAAGCGACTATAAAACAGGATGACAAGATTATATAATGAAAATGTTCTGTTGAGAGGCCAAATGTGTTTAAAAGTTAATGTAAAAATTTCCTAAGCACTGTTTTGCGTTAAAAAGAATACCAATTGCACAGCATATCTGTATAATCATTCTTAATATTGGCAAATACCAGCCCTAATTCAACATCAGATTTAGTCGTTGGATCTGTCAATAATTGTATGTGTTTTTGTATGGTACTGTGGAATGACGGATTTTTTTACAGTTTAGTATTTTATAAAATGGTAGTTTCTGTGCCATTTAATTTGCATTCTTAGCTGCATATATTTTGTGTGAAAGTCTAGGAAATAAAAACATAATTTTCTTGGATTTTTCTGTGCAGGAATGAAAGTACTTTAAATTTTCATGTAAATCAATCGTTCAATTATGTAAAATAGTAATAGAAAGTTATATACTCGAATCGAATACTATATATATTTCTTTTTGTTTTTCTGAAAAAAATAAATCATTTTAATCCTTTGACTATAACGAAGTATGTGACGTTACTTAATATAAGCTACTTTCAAGCTAATAACTTGAAGCGAGACATCATTCCGCTGCAAATACAGCGACCAAATATCTTTAAATAATGGCTTTATTTAATTTTCTAACAAAATATGTCCATTATTAAAGTTCATCGACAATGTGACTTGACAAGCAGTTATTTAGCTTCGGCCCTGCCAAGCGATACTGTACTTTATGAGCCTTTTACTTTTAAATACGGCGTTAAGCCTTTAATTAAGCCAACGACGAAGGCATCACATATCTTTGATCAAGCTGTCTGATTTCAATCAATAATTTCGAAAAGATTGATTTATTTTCCTAACTTACTATTTGAGTTCATACATAAATTACTAAAAGCAGTTTTTTAGTTAAGTCCCATGTTGATCTTATATTTTTTAAACAGGATTTATTCGCAAAAAAATATTATTAGCTTATCTTTTTCACTTAAAAAATATGTGGATATAAAGCAAAGAGTAATACTTATTTTTATAAATGTTAAGTTAAACCACAGTCCATGTGGTGCATTTTCTATGTTTTGTAAATGAAAAATAAATTAAAATGATGAAATGGCATTGAGCTTTATGCGCGTTTAATTTAATACCAGTTATTTTAACGATAAATTGAATTCAAAAGCATAGAGAAACTCTAAGTGAAGACAGGGTTACCGCTGGGAATTTTTAAAATATGACACAAAAGGAACAAATCGCACAAAAATGTAGTTGTTTTCACGGAGCCCAATATTCTTGCTTCGCTCTCTCATTCACGCTTCACAGCGCAATAATGTGCGAATCACCGTGCTTCGCCACATAAGTCTGGAAAGTGAAGCATGTAATTGCGAGACAATTCAGTTTGAATTTGCTTGTAAATCATAAGAATTTTCTTTCGCCACTAATTTTATCGCCTGCTTATCTGAGGTAGCTGTATTTAAAATAAATAACAAAAATTAATAAATAAAACAGTGTTAAATGTGATGTGTGAATATGTGAAAATACAAAAACCAATAACTTAATTGCAATTTAAAATTAATTAAATTACAAGCAAAGAAAATTGAAACAAAAAGTAATATTTTAGACCAAATTATTTACATGTTCTTTTGATTTGTATTTGCAGATTTTGAAACGAAGAAAGTAGTAGGTGTCGTGTAAACGGTATTCTTCGCATTCATAATTCGGATTGCAAAGCAATTTGCACTTGAATTCGCATTTTTTGGAATAATAAAGTTCAATGCTGAATATTCTACAAAATAAAAAATTTTAGAGCAGAGTATGTCACATAGGCTATTTATTTTTATTTATTATAACAGTTTTATATGCAGAATATTATACCTCTCTAAATTTAAAAAAGCCCATATAAAACATCAGGTATGATTTTTACAAGATTTTAAAATATTAAACATTATTTTTACTTTATTATTAACTTGGCATCTTATTGCTGTTGTGTTGCAAAAGAAAAAAAATAGATTAATAGGAACTTCCTACGTACATATACTAGCAATGGCTATTGTACTGCGCTTTCTCAATGGAAATAATTGTACCACGATCGCAGTTTTTTATTTGAATAGGCGAAACTTCAAGACCGTTTCTCATGCAAGTCTCTAGATAATTAACAAATCGGTCACTGTCCAAATTCATTCAGTATTTTGGTAAATAATGCATGTTATTAAGTTATTTTCTATTACAAAAAATCCGACCCTTACGTGTTATAACACTCTAGGTGAGCGATCAAAATTTTTCAGATTTTTTTCTGACACTATACTTATTGTTATTCTTTAGCTGCACGCTAATAATTATTCAATTTGTATTTGAGATACCACCCCCACTATTATGATCTAGTCTGTTTTTCGCTAATGTATGTATAGGTATAAAGCTTACTGGTGTATAGCTATTAAAGTCCTTTAGTTACAGTTTGATAAATTTTCACTTTGTGTGGGTGGTACTACACCCATTATCCCAATTCAGACAGTTTTCGCTACATTAAACATAATGTAAACAAAGTTAGTTGAACAAAATTTATAGTTATTAAGTAACACGATAATAAAGATTTACCCTATAGGGGAAGGGCCACATCTACGTGAAATATCAAAAAAATAAGGACTCATCGCCTACCTTGACTAATCGCATACTGTGTAAATTCCAAGACGATCCGTCGACTAGTGTGAGCAGCTGTATCTTTTCGACAAGTAGGCAAACACACTTTGTGCTTTATATGCAGATATATAGTACGTACATATGAATTTTTTAGTCTTTGTTTTTGTGTTTCACTTCAAGCCATTAGTATTTTTTCGTGTGTACGATTATGAATGTGAATGTTATTTATTTTCAAAACACATTCATTTACATCATAATGTCAGTGACTCATATATATTTATGTATGTTAAGTGTGTTAAAAGGATTTCAAGATTCGACTTAAATACAAAACTAGTAAAGGACTTGTTTTGTATGTGTTTAAGGCCAAATATTAAACAGAAGAGAAAAAATAGTAACATTTTAAATTGACGAAATAAAATTATAGAAATGAAAGTTTATGCGTTAAATATATTTAGCAAATATAAAATATATATTTATTCATAAAATGTTTACTTTTTATGCAAGGAAATTTAACGATGTGCTAACAGTATAAAGTTTAAGGAGATGACAAAATCAAAACTATTGCAGAGCTTAACATTGTACAAAAAATACGTAAAAGTTTTGCAAAGAGCCTGTTTTATTTGCTCAAGTAATGCAAGTATTAAGATTTATCAATATAAAAGAAAGAGTTAAATAATACATAAATGTCAATGAAAGGCAGGAAAATCTACTCATTGTTTAAATAAGTGTGTTAAAGTGTTAAAAAAAAGTAACTAGTTTTATTCGCTTTTAACCTTTTTAAGTTTTTGACAATTTTCCATATTATTTAAATTCAAAAACAAAAAATTAAGATTTAATACATTTCCAATAAAACCGCTTTAAATGTAACCAGCAAGCATAAAAATGATTGTAGAAATGCCCAATAAATCTAATTTTATATTTAAACACATATACATGTACACATGTGTGTAAAGTTGTGTTGATTAGAAATGATAAATTTTCTTCTTAACCTTGAAAACAAATAGAGAAGACTAAGACAGCGAAGAACAATAACAAATGATATGAATTTATACAATTTTATATTTTTTGTTATTCTCCCTAAACAGACAAAAAAATCTTATTACAAATGTCATATATTAAACGGGAATTATGGGGCAATAAAAACTGAAAAAAAACCATTAATATAGTTGATTTCAATTTGCTGTTAAATCGTTTAAAACTTCAAGTTAAAAAAAATATTAAATAGCTGCCAATTTAAAAGGTTAAAAACATTTCAATTTAACAAATACCATAATTTTGTATTATAACATAGTAATTTATTTTAATCCGGCTTGAGTTTACAATTATCTTAAATTTTAAATTTTTCCTTTTTTATTTACCGGTTAATAAATGAAACTATAGTTTTTTATTTTTGTTTCAACAAAACTCGATAAATAATTTACAATTTAAAATTCATAGTAAAGAAAGGCGATTTTTTAAGTCTGTCTTAATAGGACCTGAAGTAGCAAACAGTCTTTCCGATGTGACAGAATTCATTTGATAACTAAATTTTGGATGTGCAATTTTTTTTTTCAATTTGATTATTAAAAGCTTATAAAAGAGGTTCATCTTCTTCAGAATCTTTAATAGATCTTTTACAAACGCTAAAAATCCATAATTCGTTGGCTTCAGAAAGCAGAGCTACAGTAGATTAAACTATTAAACTAGACAATTTCTTGTTATAAAATTAGTTGACTGTAATTAAAAAATTTGTGATTTGTATCGAGTGTTGTAGAAATATCATGTGTTTCCTTATGATCGAAACCATCGAATCCTATATTAAATGCCTAAACTAATTTTGCCTCTAATTCTTACAATTCCGATTTATACTCCCTTTCTTCCGACGTAGTTGTTTTTAAGCTTCTTTAAAGCAGCACAGAATTTTCACCACCATCTTTCATCAATTTTATGCAAAGCAATCAGGCAAATCGTTGTCATACACAAAAAAAAAACAGATTCGTTATTACAATGGAATTTATTGCATATCGAATTATTATTTGATATTCGGTTAACATCCCTGAATAAGTATGGTCTTCATCATTTTAACATTAATGTAAACTACAAGAATATGACTTCACGATAGAAAATATGAATTTTTGCAATACCGCTTCGTCTTTCTATTTCCTTTTTACAAATACCGTGTTTGCGAACTAATTTTTAGACAAAAGTGGCAAATTTTTTTGTTTTTTAAAAACAAACAAAAATATTGTTTGAATATTTAATACCCATAAAAATAAGTACTTTTATTTGTTGAAATTTGATAGGCAGACATGTGACGTAGCCAGATACAATAGGGAACATTTCATGTATGAGTCCAGCTCACGCTTGGCGGATTGGCATGAACTTAATGATAATAAAAAAAAAACTGCCAAAGCACATTAAAATTATTTAAAATAAGTAATAATTAAATAAAAAATTAAGAATATTAAAAAAATTAAATTGCTTTTTTACTGTTTGCTTGTGTGTGAATTGTACCCTTTATTTGTTTTGTGTTAATATAAACCAACAAAAAAATGACACCTAGTTAAGCGCTTTACGAAATCATATGAAAACTGTGGGAACAGTACGAAATAGAATGAATATGGTATTTAGTAATATATAAATTAGACAGAAAGCGAACGGCCGTCGTGTCTGAAGTGAGGTTGTGCTCTGATTAAAAAAATAAAAAATAAAAATATCTACAGACATAGTTACAGATATTCACTCTATTTAAGTTGTAACTCTCTGCTAATTAAACTTCAGTAGCTTAACTTCCAAACATACACAGCCTTTTAAATTTAAGTCTCAAGTACTTTTTTAACCAGCGTTTGTGTTTGCTGTACATGTAATTTGCGCAAGTAGACAACCTATTTTACCGAAATACTTTATATTTGTATACCAATGATCACAAATCTCATAGCTTAGACTTAATAGAAGGCCCTATTACTGTAATATTAAATTTTATTTCTCTGAGATTACTTTTCGACTTTAGACAAAAATTCTGCGAAGGTTTGGTTGGACCAAAGTTATAGAGGATGTTACATATCGGCACAAAGAAAAGAGATGTAAAAAGCTGCCTTAGACAATATCGAAAAAATTAAGCTAATTAAAAATTACCTCTGGCTTCTGAGTTATAACGCAGGTTTATAAAATTAAATTATTCTCAAGAGATATCGGTGCACATATTGTAAACAAATTTAAAGTTCGATAGCCTGCAGAATTCAAAATCTTCTATGTTTGGTAATAAATCTTAACATTAAGAACATTTGCTAATTTTTGAGATTTATTTTTTAATTTAAAATCCTTGTAGTATTTTGGTGTAACAGAGTGTAAAAATATTTTAAAGCTTGTGTGCATTTGTGTCACATACAACTTTAATAACGAAAAAACAAGTTTTGTATCTTGGAACCTCAAGTTAATATATCTTACAAGTATTTTTTTTTAATTTTTCCTATCAAAGAAAATTTTTTTTTCACAGTTAATGTTAATGGCAGAGTTAATAAATGTGACACAAGCAAGTAATACAGGAATATTTCCAAGAAATGATTAGGTTATTATATAAAAGCCTTCTAATCAAAGGTGCATTTACGAGATTAGTTATATTACCTTTTATATATTGCAGCGTCTTGGATTGACAACACAAGCAAAAATACATATGTAAATTAGTTATTTAGTACATGTGCACAACAAAGTTATGAATTGTTGGTTTTCATTTGTACGGGACATTTACATCATTTATAATTTTGAGAAACTTATCAACGATCAGCAATTCTATTATATCATAACATACAACAAAACTTTGTTCAATGGTAATAGGACTGATGGCCTCCGAAACTTAAATATGCCTTGTTTTTAATTTATAATTAATTTGTGCTAAAAATTTTTATTCAGAATCTATACTTTGAAAAAATTTTCCTGGAAAAAAATTGAGCAATTAGAAATTAAGATTTTTAAGTTAACGATAGTGGTTGTAGCATTTAAATGTTATAGAATCACTTTGACAGACCGTGAAATTCGTAAGGAAATCGTTATTGTAAATTTTATAATTTTTGTTGACAAAGAATGATCAAAATCGTGTCAGGTTGTTTTGACATAACCAAACCATATGTGTTATATGTACATACTTGAAACAGAAACAAAACAAGTAAGATTACTGAACAATCAGCCTACGTTCAATGATACTTCATTTTCTTATTTAATATTTTGAAAAATTCTTCTAAACATGATAAACATGAGGTTTTTCTTTAAAATTTATTTGAAAACTTGTAAAACAAAGACGAAAGAATGAATGATAGAGAATATACTACGTTTAAGAAAAAAGTTTTCCTATTTGCTAAGCCAATGAAAACTATAATTTTTCGAATAAAAAAAACCTAAAATTAAATTGATATTTTAAGTTTGTCTACAAAGCAACATTTTCTCTGATGAACTAAAAATTTAATATGTAAACAAATAATTTTGATATATGATTTTTAAGAAGAAAAGTTGCTCTTATACACGATGACTTCCGTGCCAAGGATATTAAGAAGAACATAGCTACATACTTGGTAAATTTAAAATGTTGTGACGTTAGTATAACGTCACTATTCGGACACCTTTTAATTAAAATTTTTTACAATTTTCTTTAAAGCGAATTGGCAATACACACTTTTCAAAATTAAAAACCCTAAAAAGCACATCTACTGCTGTAGTTAATGAAGTTTCGATTAAAAGGCCAAAGTATTTAAACAAACAATTTTAAGAGTTCGAGAACCTAGCAGCATAGAGAAACTGATAAATTTACAAAAAAAAAATTAACACACCTCGTTAGTATATAGTGACTAAACAAGTAATTGTGTGAACAAGAGTTTCAATCTTTCCAACGAGTTTGTTGCTTCTTGTAAGAAAATTTATTGTTCTTTATATTTTGTTGACATTATTTAATTAAATCTTGCTAGCAAACTATATCAGACAAGTTTTAAGCCAAAAACTCTTTCACAAATAGTTTTTCGCCACCTTTTAAAACAAAAACTCTTATACTTTTTTTTACAGGGAAAACTTAAAATCTGCCTTTATCACTTAATAAACCTACGAACGTATGTATACTTCAAAATATGTTTCTGTTTATAATTTATTTTTAGTTTTACGTAAGGAAAGAAAGAAAATGAGAACAATTGTTTTTGTTGTTGCTTGTTATTAAAGAACATAAATTATAAATTTATGTTTCCTTTCTTTATGTACGTTATTTTACTGAATGTTTGTTTTAATTAAAAAAATTACCAATATACAAAAGAACTTTTTTGCATTTAGCAGACATTAATTAATTATTTTTTAGGACCCTAAATTGAAAGAAATATGTAATTTTAAAGCTTCTAGATCGATTGTATTAAAGTTTTGTATGGATATGGTATAGACAAATATAAATTTAAGTGGCAGATCTTATAGTCATTATAGGCGCTGCGTTGCTCAGATTATGAAAATTCAAAATTGTAACGATTGCTTAAGTGAAGCCTGAAAAGCAATTTCTGTTAAATAGATTTTCTTTCATAGCTCAGGGGTGTTCGGCTTTAGAAACAAAAATATATAATATTAATGTTTATTTGAAATTTGTAATGAGATTTTCTTGAGGAAGATGACGCCGACCCTTGTGTCGAAATAATAAAAAAATACAAATAAAAAATAAAATTCTTATTGAAAAAAATTTACCTGGTGCTTAATAAATCAGAAAATAAAAATAAACATGTATTTTTCCCTACGTTGGTCTAGTTTGTTTTTTCATTTAGCAAACCCAAAACTTTTCAAATTTTTCTCAAATTATTTTCTTTTTTTAATTGACAACAAATTTTAGATGACTCGCTATCAAAAGCTATTATTTAAATTTCAAGCCCAAAAAAAACTCCATTGAAATTATGCGATATCGAAGCGGGGGATTTGGAAAAATATTTCTTCGATTTTTAAACGGTTAATTAAATTGTATTGATACTTTATGAAGGGCTGTAGCTTTAATTTTAATTTGAAAGGACTACTGTTCTTAGAATAAAAACATAATTCATTAAAAAGAGAAAAATATATATTTTTCATGCTTAAGTCGTACACATATTTTTTTAACAAGGTAATATAATTTCACTCTTCTTTTAAAAGGTATGTGTACTGGTGTAAAAATTTTTAAAAGGCTTTGCAACCAGCTCTTCATTAGCATATTTAAAAAAAATAAATAAATAAGAATTTTTGACCATCAACTAGCGTTTTGTTTATTGAGCTTTTATAACAAAAAACTAATGTGCTTTGTTGATTTGTAGTTAAAAGATTTTTACAACATTAAAAAAAGTATTTATATTCTTGATCTTTATATATAGGGAAGTAGACTGTCCATTTCGGCCAGTCCGTCCGTCTGCCTGTAATCAAATTTAATCAGTTTTTACCGTTTTTTCCAGATGAGGTATAGAAACTTTATGATCACCATTCTCTCCAACATAGCTTCAACAGAGATGCCATTGAAATTTGGACGTTTAAAAAAGGTGAGCGTTTAATGTTTTTCAGGCTAAATTTAAAAAGAAAAACTCACCAGGGAATTAGAATACTCGTATAATTTATTGTTTATAGATAAAGCATCCAAATTTTAACAATATATAACATACTGATTGTTTTTGTAATAAAATTTTTTTTTGTTAAAAAAAAGTTCAGAAAAACTCTAGATTAACAAAAAATTTAAATTTCACTAAGAAAGTAAAATTTCAGCAAAACGTTTGTTTTCATTAACAATTTTAATTTTTCCCAAAATAAGTAGTGTTTGCAATAGAAACTTTTACATTTTATGCAAAAAATTACTAGAAACTTATCAAAAATTTAAATGTTAAAAAAAAACCCACTCATCGAGTCATTTTTTATATTACTTTTATTATAATTATACTAGTGAAGCTAAAAACCAAATATCTGTAGTCCTTAGGATATTACTTTCAGTGAAAGGTTTACTTACTAAAAGCCTTGCCTTTCGCGCTTCGATAGATTCTTTAATGAAGAAGAGTGCACCAAGGTGCAGCAAGATGACAAACAAACAACTCTAGTCCACCCAAAATATGTTCATTACATCAGAGATATACTTATTCCGGCAAAAAATTGTTTTAAAATAAATAAATCTGCAAATCTTTCGGTGAGGGATTTAGAAGACTGGGCACAGCCAAATATTTTTTCAAAAAAGCCTAACCATCATTTTTACAAATGTGTGTTTAATCTTCCTTGTCACGTATCATTATGAACGACGATTTATAATATGGTAAATGTGATATCATGTATATTTTATTAAGTATGATCTTATATTTTTTTAAAAGTGCATAAAAGTAAAAAAAAAGAAATTCACATAATTTAGTGGTTACGTTATTTTGTTCAAATGTTTGACTAATCTGAACGTACCTTTACTCATTTCAAATTTTGTTGTATGTAATAAATATTTTTTTTTTGGAAATTTCTGTTTAACTTTAATATATTTTAACTGACTTCCAAAAATTTTTATTTTGTCCTTGAAGTTTAAAGCTCTTTTTAAAATTCATTTTGAGAAGGCGCCTAGCTTTTTCTACGACAATAAATTTCACTTTTGATAAGATTTTATAGGTGATTAGCATAATATCATCAATAAAAATATATTCTTGTGTCTTCTGTGTACTGAACTTTTTTCTCAATAACAAATTTATTTTTTCTTAAGTGACTAAAAAATGCCGTCGACAATCTTGCAGCTTGATTTAATTCAACAACACGTTTCTTAAATTTGAAAAGCACAATGACCTGCCACAGATAATTGTTAAGGCTTTCATTTTAAGGGTAGTGTCATGCAATATAAAACTAATGAAAATAAATTATATTGTAAATTAACAAATTAATCACCAGCCTAAACATTGACACTAAAATACGTGAGTCGGAATCTTAGTGCAATTTTGGTTGACGAAACTCGTTTGCCCTGTTTTTTTTTTGCCATTTAGTTTAATTTGTCATTGGAATTTATAAAAAAGGGCTAAGACCATTGAAAATCCTTAAAATTTTCAAAGGAAATAAAAAAATGGCATGAATAAAGGACGAAAAGTATTAGAGTTTTTGTTATTTTTGACCATTTTAGGAATGTTATAACATAAAGTTAAGATCTTTTACTTTTAATATAAAAGAAAATTAATGTTAATGCCACGGCGATTTTTGGTCTGAAAACGTTCAATTTTATGCATAATTATGTTTGTGAACATTTTCAAAATATTTAAAATATTAATTATGAGAAGAGTTTTAATTTTATTTGTACCATAAACATGTTGCTTTTATTTGTTTATTTATTTATTTATTTATTTTTTTTTTTTGGTTTAAATTAATTTTTGTTTAGCTAGAAGTTCTTTGTATCAGTGCCCTAAGTGATACAAGTTACAAGGATTATATGTTGTCTTTATTCAAATTTTTGTAGTAACCATTAAACTTTTAGTAGTGCTGAAACTGAATTAGCATTACCAGTAAAATCTTGCTATTTACTGGAATTTTTTCGTAGCAAACAAAAATTTACACTTTACTGCATTTGTTGCAAAAAAGGTTTTCTTACAAATTTGATAAGGCAATAATGATAATAATGTAATAATTGCAAATTACTCTCTTCATCTAACTTGAATAAAACTAATACTTAAGAAGGGAAAGAATTTTACTGTTATTGTAAATAAAATAGTTAAATTTACCGATTATTGATTTTTTTAGTTATTAGAAAAATAAAATTAAAATTAAATCGCAGTATTTTATTTATTTTAGCTGCAACTTTACTGCAAATCGCCCACTATAAAAAATGGTTTGTAATTTTTTATGTAATCTCCATTAAATTATTTATTAAAATTTGCAAAACATTGGTTATGCTTTTCACACAATTATTAAAAATTAACCTTAGCTCTTACTTTGAAATTATAACAATTTTATTTGATGTTTTATCTGTAATTTATTCGTTTGTGCAAAAAATTTCAAATTATTAAATATCTATTTTTGTGCCACCTCATTTCCACTATTTAAGCAAAAATATTTTGCTTATAGTTTTTTGTTTGTTTTTGTTATGTTAATGTTTTAAAAAAAACTAAAGAAAGTTAATTTTTTCTCGAGAAAGTAAATGTTAAAATAATAAACACCAAAAATTATTTACAGAAAAGATGCATTTTAATTATTCGCTTCTGTGAAAAAAAACTTGAAAATATAAATAGGAAAACATGCGTATTTATTTGTTTATTCATTCTTTTTGTTTTAAAGTCAATGTGCGGCACCAGCGTTCAATCAAACTATTCGCCTGATTTTGTATGATACAAGTGGAGATAGAAAGGATGCATTTTAACATCAAAAGGGATAAGGAAAGGTAGATGAGCGAAAAAGAATTTCTCTAAAGTAAAGATATGAACAGTAGCATAAAACTCATTGTTAAAAAGTAAGCAAACAATTGATTACAGTAAAGTTAAATGTTCAAATAAATCTGCCAAGTGCGTGTAAAACTCACACACAAAGTGTTGCATACCATGTATTGTGCAACCTTTAATGTTTTATTTAGTTTTTGTTTTTAAATAAAGCCTTTGAAAATAGCGAAACTATTATGAAACATTTAGTTTTCATTTTAATATACTTACATATGCTTTTATAGAGAGCTATGGTAAGTTAATAGCCACTACTTATTGCGGTGAAAAATATAATGGCCATATACGTTCTTCATACGTTACTATCGAGAAAGCCTTGATTTGATTATATTGTTTGTTTATACTGGTATTTAGAGCCGATATAAGTAAGCATTTGCTTACACGGTTTAAAAGATAAGACCATGTTTGTCAAAATCGCGGATTAGAAGGAACCACTATTTTTTAAAGCGGATATTTTTATACACAATCTATGAAAATTCTAAATATTATTATGAACTAGTTAGGATATTAGATTTAGAATAAGAAGTTTAATTGAAGTCCGTTTACTAGATTAAAAATTGAATAAATTATAAAGGTATACATTTCATAATAATGTTAACAAAACATAACATAAAATATTAACCAACAATTAGTGTGATAAAGCCTCAAACCTAGTTACAAGCGGAATACCTGTAAGTGAAAAAGTCCTAGCAGTGGACAAATAAAACACAGCCTTTTTAGTTTTAGCTCTTTATTACAACTAATTACGATATTCCGTAGAAACTAAAAGACAATGCAAATTGTGATATAAATATTAAAACATGAATACGAAAGACATGTAGTATACAGTGTGGTAATAATTAATGAGTAACCTTAATACGACATATATAATTTGTATTAATTGTGTTGATTTTAAATACATGCAATGTATTTACTGAAAAATAACCCCTATATTTTATTTTTTTTATATGTTCTTATAGCAAATGTAATAATTCTCGCAAAAAACTGACTTCTAACTGACAGTCTACAACGGTTCAAAAGCTTTAACACATACATTAAATTAAATCTAATTTTGGATTACACTTTAATTAATAAATCAAAATTTTGTGCTTGTTGTTATAGAGGTTTTCTGTAAAGTCATATACTCAAATTTAACTTTGGGGCGCCCTTTAATTTATATTTTTGAATAAATATACTTACTATTATACCAGTCATAGTAATCGATATTTTTTTCCAATTTTTGAACGTTTATCTATATCGGTAATAAGATAGGCATGTATAGAGCAATTTAGGTAACCTGTGTGGACACCAATTAATTGTTATATGTATTTTTGTATAACATTTTTTTTTAGAAGTTATAGTGAAAAGAATTTTTTTTAATTTTAAAGTGTGTGTTGTACATGGATACCTATTATTTTTTTAAATTATGAACTGTTTTTAAACTTTGATCAATCTGTTAGCAAAAGCTTAAAATAAAGGAAAAAATTTCAAAATCGGTATATAAATGACTGAGTTCTGCAGGACAAACTTTAAAAGAACATTCAGACAAGTTGATAGAATCCACTTTAATTTGCAGTCAGTTAAAATAAATAAATTTAAAGTATAAAATTTTACTTTTTCTACTTTTCTCTACAGCGCATTTATTTTTACTAATGTTGTTCAAATTTGATGTGTCATAAACTAGATTAAAAAACAGAATAATAAAATTTTTGCACAACACTTCAGTTTTGGCACACCCTTAAACTTTTATAATTTTTTGTGTAACTACTTCGATTCTATATACAGATGTCGGTGCAGCTTTATTTTATGTTTTTGAATTTGCTTAATTAATTGTTATCATATCAATAGTAAAATTGATTGTTTAAGAACCCCAAGCAATTAGTTTATTTATATAGTGTAATGCACCGCGATGTGTATAATATATATTTTAAAATTGTTTTTATAACAAATAGAAAAAACCGATTATTTTCTAATATATATTAACAAGCCATTCCCGGTTTCGCTACTCATATTAAAATAATTCTACCACTCGACTGCACTTAAAATCCAGTAATCTTTTTATTTGTTTTTGCATACTATTGAAGAAGTTACTTGTATGAACCTTCTTCTAACAGTACCTTAGGTAAACGACAACAACTTTTAACTTTGTATGGAACACACCATGCCTTTTTTCCAATACATCTCTTTGCCTAAGAATTTCGTGCTCTACGTGTTGTAATTCTCTAGATATAGGATGATAATTTTTACTGTTTCAGTTCAAAAAATTTATTATCTGGCTGTCCAAACTAGCAGGGTTATTTTTGCAAAAATTCAAGACTCCATATATTGTAGCTCTCTTGGTACACGATAATAATTTTTAAGCATTATATGGAGGGTACCACACCACTATTCTAATCCTGTTTGTGTTTCGGTATATTATGCTATTGATAAAAGATTTTTTTGCTTATAATTTCATCACAATGATAAATTTTAACTGTGTATGGGAAGTGCCACGCCCATGTAAAATACCAAAAAAAGTAGTCTATTTTATTAACCGCATACCCGGTAACAAGCCTTTAAAATCAGGAAGATCGGTGCACCAGTGTATGCTTCAGCATTCCGACAAACAAACATATTTTGCATTTAATAAATACAGAATATAGTGGATTAATATTTTATTCTCCTAGCATTATTTTTTTTTTTTTTTTGGTATCGCAAGGCTACACTCATTTGCAATAAAAGAAGATAAAATATAGTTTGCCTGATTCTGTCCGTTCTAATTGAGGTTTTCCTTCCTTCATTTTGGTAAATCAATGTACATAACAGTCATGTAGTACCCATTCGTTAAAGATGCAGTTATATGTTTTAAAATTCCCACATTATTTTTGTTCATAAGAATTAAATAGAAGCATCTGTCATCAATTTAATTACATAAAAAACGGTTTCTGTGAAGGAGGATATCCCAATTAATTTTAGCTATTATTGACTGATACAACCCTTTAACGGAAATTAAATTGGCATGTGTTTAAATTACTTTTTATAGTTGTATTTTATTGCTTTTAATATTTTTTAATGTGCATTTAATTGTCAAATAAAAAAAAACACAGACAATTTAAGATTCTGCTTCTTGTTCTATGCGATTTTTCAGTTTCTTAAATAATGTAAACGTTCTCTGGATACGCCCCAGTATGATAAGATGAAGCAAAAATAAAATAAGCTACTGGTAATTAAAAAAAAAAAAATAAAAATAAAAAAATTTAAACTTAAGTTAACAATAATATATTAATTTGTTATAATATTAAATCGTTTCAACTAAAAGTTTAATAATGAGTTACACAAAGAACAAAAATATGTTTGGAAATTCACTGCAACCGGAGCGGAAAATAATGGATACTTGTCAATTAGTAAATGTTACTTTTTTCCGTATTTTACTAAATGCTAATATGTAAAAAAATTTAGAAACTATAAAATTGAATTTTTGTCCTGTTTCCTTAAATTAAAACTTCAACTTTGCAGCATCTGCATCAAGCTGCTCTAGTCTGTCTATCTATAAATGTGCAATAGCGGGTGTCTGCTATAGTACAAATTTCTGCTTTATAATTATGTGCTCATCTTCCTAATGACCATAATAGCACTTTTATATACTTGATTACACTTTACTTAGTTGTGTTTAAATAGTTTTCTCAATACTTTTTTGTATTTTGTTTTAACAGTTTTATAATTTACGGGTTCAAATAGTTGGCAGTTGCAATGAGGAGAGGAAGCTAAAAGTACATTATTATATACAAAAAACGAAGTACAACAAACCTTAAAAGGGAAAAAGCACAAAATGAAAGATACGTACAAGAGTTTAACTAAAAGTATTATATTCTTAAATAATTTTTAACTTTTAGAGTTTGCTAGTAATTAATTTTAATTATTTTGCTCTGTGAAACGGGCTTTAAAAAGCTTCAGGAAATTATAGAATGCTAAAGAACCTGTGAAAAAATTGATAATTAAAAAAAGGATCCTTACAAAACAGATTGTCGATATAACCAAATAATGAATAAAATAGACTAGCTTCGCTTTCAAGCCAATTTTTTGTTTGATTACATACACTGATATGAGAGTTAACGACTAAAACGTACCAAAGTGTATAAGAAAAGCCACCTCCACTATCAAAGTCCAGCCAGTATTTCGCATACTATGCATATTAGTAAGGAAGTTTTTAGTACAAAAACTCAGGGCTCTACGTGTTATAGTTTTTTGGATAAGCGATAGTAATTTTTCATTTGCTATAGGAAGTAAAACGTCTACTTTTTCAATTTCGAAAATTTGTTCTACAGGATGCATATTAACAGCAGAGCTACTTTAGCAAGATTTCTCTTGGTTGTTTAATTTGCACGAGGAGTACAACGTCCACTACTTTAAACCAGTCTGTTTTTCATTGAACAGGATGATAATTTTTTACTTTTTGTGGGAAGTGCTGCGCCCAAAGTAGAGAGCTACATACAAAGAAACACATTTTGTGCTTTATGTTTATAGACAGATTAGATTAGATTAGATTTTATAAGTACATTCGAAACAGAAAAAAGACCATGCATTGTTTTTGCAAGCCTTGAAAAAGTCGAAGGTGATGAAATTTTTCAGATAGATATTTAAGAGTTCTTGTATTTCTACAATATTTTTAAATCTACATTGGATAACATAAGCTTTTAAAGTAATGAAATTCTCTATCCTGTATGCTATTTTATGAATTATTTGATTAAATGTTATTAAAACAATTACCTTTCTGTTATAAATAACACTAGAATAATGTCTTGGTGACTCTTTTTTCTTTTTATTGAGTTGTGGCTTTAAGCAGTAAAAGTTTTTATTAATTTTTTATTTCGCACAGCAAAAGTGGTCTTTTAACTAAAAGGCAAAAAAAATCTCTGCTTGTTTTTTGATACGTTTTGCAAGCGCTTTTGGTGTGAGGACATCATTTGCAAGCTACGTTGTGTTTAGTACTGGAGAGATGGTGTTAGGTACGTGTTATGTCAAACAAACAGCCACTGACTACGATCTTCACAGAAAGTTATGACAACAGTATAATATTTACTGGCGAAAAAATCAGTTTTATTATAAAAATAATTTAATACTAACAAAACATTACGAAAATTTGGTGTTAGTGTATATAGTAATTCATATAGAATAGAACACACTAATGTTTAGAAATGATGTCTGCTTGTTTGTCTGTAGGTGTCCGGATCACGCACGTAAAAACTGTTAGAGGGATTTGATTTAAATTTTGTGAGGAGGTCCCTTAAAAACTTGGTTCGAATATAGAATAGTCTTTTTCCAACAAGTCATTTCGTAGAGAAAATAAAGATGCAAGTGTAAAAGCACCTAATTTTAGCGGTATAATAATACTAATGTCACATTTTTTACACTGTTTACTGAACACGAAAATTTATATAAAAAATCTTATTTTTTTTATTAATTTGGATATTAAGAATATCAGAAATGACGCTCAGACAAAGTCGTTGGCACTGATAGGGGCTATTTAATTTTTTTGAGTTTACGAGAGATACCATAATGGAGGCGATCGTTGTTTTTCCTAATTAAAATTAAGTTACTAAGAACTGATTTATTTCCATACCCAATTTGTGATTGCCTTAAATATATATTTAAAATTTATTTACCTTAATAAAAAAAATGTTCTTAGTACTGAAGAGTAGAAGTTTAATGTATGCTAAAAGAAATTATTTTTTTACATTTTTACCGCTGTAAATTCATTTTACTTATTTTTTACAAAATATCAGCTAATTACGTTTACAAGCCCTTAAATCTTTTCACCTTTCAACTATCTTGTGCAATTTATATTAAATACATTGAACAAATTTATTTATTACCAATTTCGTTCTATCTCTTTTTTCTATATTGCAGATGAAAGTTTCGAAGCTTGCGAGTTAATTTCGTATTGGCAGCAATAGTACTCTTATTCTTAAATGCCTGCATTGATAGATAAAATAAAATGTTAGTTATCGTACTTTTTTCTATTTAACTATAGATTAAAAATAAAAGCATTTATTTTTAAAATCGAAAAAATTAATGTTATATGAAATAAAATAAAATAAAATTTATATCATTTACAAAGCCACCTATTGACCTCTTAATATTTCATTAGTTATATATTTTTTACTAAAGCCAATATTGTAAATCTAAATAAATTTAAAAAGAAGGTATTGGTTTTCTTCAAAACAATCTATGTTCGTGTTTTATTATTTATTCAAATATATATAAAATACCACTTTTGTAATACGTTATTCTATACAAAAATTCAACTTTTAAACTAAATAAGAAATTTTTATTTTTAATGAAAATTGTCAAGTATACCATGTGAAGCGTAATATTATTACGAGAATCAACTTATAACGCGCCTCGGTCAAAGGTTAAAAATTCTTCGTGAGTGAGGGAACATTAGTGGAATTTTTGTGCGATTGGTTTGTGAATATTTTGTACCTATTTTATTTATATAATTCTTTTTAGTAGCTTGGAAGAAAAAATAAACTTGTATCTTAAAAAAAATCAAACAGCACTGTTTAAAATAACAACTATAAAACTCCCTGTTACATTAAATTTTATATGTCAGCATTCAAATGTGTTTTTTTTTAAGTTATTAAACTAGAACAAAATTTTTAATGACCGCCAAGTATCAAGTAATTTTTTTTTAAGATTATCTATCTTTTGCACGGTATTTGTCAAATCTCACGCAAATGAATTTCTGAAAAGTTAATTTTAAAAATGCCTATAATTAGCGCAACTATATTTTCTTGAAGTCACTAAGTGTACAATAAGTTGAGTTGATTTTTTTTTAATTGCTATTTAAACTCTTAATAATCATTCTTTATAGCTTTAAATATCATTGTTACCTTATATTACTTTAACATTCTTCACTTAAATGTTACATTGTAAACACAATTGTGAAAGTGTTTTTATTGTTGTACTTTCATCCAAAACAAAACTATAATACAACGACCTATTTTGCTAAACCCACAATCTGTTTACGTTTTTTCTCCTCTCTAACTTTGTCATTTTATAGCTTAATGGTGGAGCATCAATTCGGTTTTTCCCTACGTTGGCCAAATGATTGTTGTTTTTATTGAAGTTTTAACATCTGTTCCGGCAAATCTTTTTAACAAAAGCATTTTTTTTGAGGTTTAAGAGAATTCATGTGTGTATGGTCAAAGAGTTTTTGTGTGTGTCATGCGTCAAAATAGTCTTGTGAAAAACGTGCATAAAAGGAAAGATAGAACATACATAATATAGGCTTTTTGTATTCAGGACACGCATGTAAATTCGTTTTTTCCATTGACAGTGAATGCGAATAATCGAGCTTACACATAAATCAAGAACACTACACTATTCACATTAAATATTTAACATCAAAGTGGTATTGAAAATACCCAAATAATTGTTATATATTTTAATTTTTTTTATAACTAACAACTTATTATAGCATTCAATAAAATAAACTTTATTGAATATTTAAACTCAATTGTCTTGTAAAATATATCATATAAAGTTTATCAGCATATTTTGTCACGAAAAGCCAATTAGGGCAGAATTGCTATAGTTACCATTTAATCTCCAATCGCACGTCACAAAAAATGGACTTCAGTTATGTTAAGTTTTGTAGTTACTTAAGTTAGTTTTTATATAAATAAATTACAAATTTAATAGTTAAATATACAGCTCAATGCAAACAATTGGTTTTGTGGTAATAAAAAGTGTTATCACTAGCCGATTTTGATTCATTTTTTTGCATCATTTTGCGGCTTTTTATTGAAACATGTTTAATATCTATCATCACATAGAAAAAACTTTTTTTTGGCAAAAGTATTGCAGTTTGTGTTTTTATTCTTTATTAAGATCTTGTATGTACTGAAGATATAAAAACGAACAAAAAAGACTTAAATTTAATATATTTGTTGATGCAATATTTTTTTATTCATTCATTTTACATGAGTCAAATTTTAACTAAACAGTTGTAAATAAGCACCAAAAAGGAAAAATATAAGTAATAATGATAATAATATTAATAATCATTTCTTATAATTCTTCATTTCTCAATATTCGACCAAGATAGTGATATCTCTAATCTTTATGTTCATGCATTTAGTTGCGGGCTTGTAGGATATGTTTCAGATTTTTATGTCTTCTGCTTTATCCAATTGCATGTTCAAAACTTTTAAGTAAATTAAACATCGTAATTTCTTATTTTTATTGAATTTTTTATTTCCCGGGATTTCCCGGTATTTAAATAAAAAACTTGAAGAAAACAAGTTTCTTTAATGAAATAATATTAACAAATTCATTGTTTTATCAAAAAATAAACAAACAATAAGAATATTTTTAAATAATAGTTTTAACGGCTTATAAAGCATATAAGAAATTGAGGTGAAAGACATACATATGTTTATTTGTACTACATGACGAGAGATAACTAAGACTAAAAATATAGTGAATTTACCAATTCACTAGTTATATTGCTGCTTTTTTTCGTTGCAAAATTTCCAACAATAAGGACAAACCCTTTAACTTTTTACTGATGTAGGTTTTGTTGTCAACACTGCGTTCTAATCATTATCCATGTTCGTGTTTCAAGTCTTAGTGGCTTCAAATAACTCAAATTCTTACTTAAAAAAATGTCTTACCTTTCGTTCGCTTTTATATCTTACTAGCAGTGTCCACGACTTTGCGTATAATTTCTAATTATCCTCAAATAAAAATTTAAAAAATGTGTTTTTAAACATTTGTTGTAGTGTTCTGTAAACAGTGTTAAAACTTTCCATCTACAAAAATTAAATGTACTGACAACTGTTAAGTATTTAAACCGATAATATTTGGCGATTTCATATTAGTATCTCTAGCTTTTCTATGAAATTACATACTTTTATGAAACAAAAGGTATTCTATACTTTACAAAGGTTTAAAGGGACCTCCCCATAAAATTTTATCCACATCTACTCTGCAGTTTTTACGTGGTGTGAACACAGACAGACAGAGGGGTATTTTATATCGATAGCAATCTATATCAATATCTACGTTTACAAAAAATATTTAATGTAGATACAGCAAAATTCAGACGAAATTGGATATTTGAAAATTTTTTAAAGAAAAAATCATTGTAGTCTGTTTTAAAGTGATAGTGATTTTAAACTTTCCGTTTCCTGGAAGTTTAATGCAAATTCTTCTGGAAAATTGGAGATAGCTTTTCCCACTAGGAATTCCCAAACATTAATTGACACATATTAACAAATTGTCGACATTTGAGCTACTAAAACTGTTACTAGAAAAATGAATGTTGACACGTCCCTTATTACTATTAGAATTAATACCAATTTGTTATTTCAGAATACATATATATAATAACATATCACATAAAATTTTAAAAGTTGAATTATATTTTAAATTCTAATTTATTATAAAATAAAAGAAATTTTTTCATTTGGTTTTGGAATCAATCTAAGTATCTGAGCAATTTTCACTATAGCAGACGAAAATATTTAGCCTTTTAAATATTTTGGTTTTTCGTTACAACTAAATTCACAAAAAAAAATCAATACCCCGCAAAAAAAAATATATATATATATAAATGAACTGAAGGTTACCATATGATATACTAGCGTACTATTATTATTATTATATATATACATATCTATAAGCACAATTGAATTAAAACAGACAATCATAAAACCAATAACATAAAAAGATGTTTAATGAAATCGAATAGAAACACAATAAATCAGAAATTTTGATTTAAATAAAAAACATACAAATGTCTTGATGTATATGATAGCATGATGAAATGAATTCAAGTGACCGTAACAACTTTCTAAGAAAACATAAAATATATTAAACCTTATTTCTATATTGTCGTAAACGCAAATAAATAAACGAAAACGGCTCTAGTTGACATATTATTCATTTCGAGTTTTATTCAGAAATATAAATTATTTCTCTACAATATTTAGATTAATTTTCAAAGATAAAAAAAAAAATATAGAATGATGTCATGGAACTTAATTCTGAACGTCAAAATAGTAATTTAAAAATGATCAAACAAAGTTTTCAACGGATTAAAGATACCTCGAATTTTCGAAATAAAATTTCTATTTATGTTATATACAAATACGAAAAAAGTTTTAAATTATTATCTACAGAACAATTAAATTAAATAGGTAAAACGATTTTTTGTCCTACAACTTACGCTCAAATTGCAAAGCCATTTAAAGGTATTTTCTTGCCGATATGCATAATCTTTTTTATTTGTATCGGTTCAGTATTTTGAAAGTTATACAGGGCTGAAAATTTACACTTTTATTGTACAAAACTTGAATTATGTTTAAGTAATTTTGGAAATTGATGTTTCTATAATTTGATAATATTGGCGCTTAAGTTTTGATCCAACAATTCGACACTCTAGCATATATCAAAACAGGCAGATTTAACTAAAAAAATTTAACTTTAAATCAGTTACAATGGTCAAGACAGAGTTTAAGCTATAGCCATCAAATATGTGATATGCCTGATAATTAAGTATCAAACATACAAAAAAAAAACATTTTTTTATTTTAATTTTGGTCGACAAAATACTATAATACACCAGAATTGTAGAAACACAAAAGACCATGGTAAAGAACCAATTACCGTTTTAGAGAACTAATGAACAAAATAAATATGATTCTACACGGCATTTCAAATATTTATTAAAATATCTTTTTTGTGTTTGTTTTTAGTAATACTTTGTTTAAAAATTTTATTACATTTAAGTAAATCAATCGCATTCTATTAAAAAATCGCATTAGAATCTAAAGTAATGACCAATTGTAGGTAGTGAGTAAGACTGGCTAATCTTTCAAGGAATTTATTTTTGTTTACTCCGTCAAATTTTGTTTTATTATCATACTTTAACTTCTTCAGTAATATTTTTATTTATATATAATTATAATTTAAAAAACGAACGATTTCAAATGCTATTTTAAAAGTTAAAGATATTTTTGGAAATACTTATTAAAAAGTGGGAAAACAAATCGAGACAAAATAATTTTAGCCGGCAAGAAAATGAAAGAAAATTTTTCTCGGCGGCATTGTCGTTAAATGTTATCAAGACAAAATCTAAAATTGAGAGCTTTAGAGAAAACAAAATATTATAAAAGAAATTCTATTTTTGTGCGGATTTGTTGCCAAAACGTCATATAAAAATAAAACAGATGCATCTTAAACCGTGATGTTGAATTTCTATTCTAGGTGTTCATTACACATTTTAACGAATGTCGCAGAACTCGATTCCGGTCGAAAGAGGTTTCAATTCCACAATTGGCTTCCGAAAACTGTAAATAAATCAGCATCTGTGCAATTTGTGAAAAACATTTGAAGATATAATAGAGTCCAGTAACGTGTAGATCTTCGAGAAAAAACTTAAGCTATATTTTTAAATTGGCAAGAAAAATTTTGATAAAACATTACCATAGGTATTGTTCTTCGACGTTTTAAGGCTGGAAATTTTATAATAGCCAGTTTAACTGTATATTAGGATTTAAACCGTGTCCACAGAATAAAATTCTCAAAAAAATCAGAGTTCTTGGCTGATTCTATATGGTCGTTAGGAATATTGGGTCCAATGAAACAGGTCCATATTTCAAAGTAACTGTTACAAGGAAAGTATATAATTATTTAGTGATAGTTGAGACAATGAACATTTCATTCAGTAAACTCTTTTGCTCAACTGTCAATAAATGCAAATGCACCCCAATTTTTTTTACAATCATAAAAATATGATTCTGGAAGTCTAAGTATTTGTTTTCAAATTTTTTAACTATAATAACTGATCCCATAACTATACAGTTGCGTTTTGAGAGTTTTTATGAAGACATATCTGAGATTACAAATGACAAGCAATTTTAATTTTTTGAAGTACTTTTAATATTTGATAAGCAATAGATTAAGTTTTTTTCTATTTGCGGATATAAAGTCCCATAACTAATTATCGAAACCGTTTTCATTACTAAGCTTTTGTACTGTTTTTTAGGTTTTTTTTTACTTATATTAAGCAAATTTTAATAAAAAATGCGATATGCCTATACAGACCAAGAGAAATTTTTCACGATGGCATTTTTCATGAAACTAGTCTCATGAAATATTTTTTTATAGGCAAGAGGTGTGGAGAGACAAGCGGGGTAGACAAAATAACATGGCTTAAATTTTGAGTGCATGTTTTTACACTTGCGTTCACTGCAGACAATTTGCTGCTTCTGTATTATTTCAAATAACAAAAAAAAAAAAAAAAAAACTACAAGAGCGAATACAAAATAAAAGGAAATATACAAATTTTCATGCTACTAAAAATTACACAGTGTATGGACGCGGTGCAAGTCGCTGAAACTTTTAAGGAGAATTAAAAAAAACGGCATGAAAAAATGCTGTGGTATAAAATGCCTTATATATTATGTTTTTTACAGAATTTACTTATCAGAATGAGGATTTTTTTGTGCAAATATTGTGTTTAACCAGACACTTTTGTCTTAGGTCATGTGCAAAAATGCATTAAGAGAGAAAAAAATTAATTTGTGGTACATGGTTACATATTTTATGCAATAGTTAGGAAGCAGCGATAAAAAACCTAACACAATACAAGCTTTAATATTAGTTTACCTTATTAAGAGTGTGATAAAATAAAAGCAGAAGTTTATATTTGGTTGTGCTAAATTTTGTGTACCCTTCTCTTGAATAAACATTTTTTTTTTTATCAATATCAATACTCTGTGTGAAATTTGGAACAATTAATCATAATATATTTGCCCCATAACATATAAAAACGAGAGTGTCACAGAAAGTAATGTATATTAGCTGTAGAAAACTGGAGATATAAGATAATTGGCTTAAAAGTGTTAAAAAGTATTGATTTCTTTCTATTCATGTACACTAAAGGCTGCTGTAAGACTCTTTGACTTCCAAATTTTATGCTTTTAATAATTTAAAATATCTCATATAAAATAAGCTTTAGAAGACTTTGCCCTAAATTTACTCCCTTTAGGAAAACGTTTTCGATTTAGTTTTTTTTTTTAATTCGTGATTTTATGACTTTAAACCATCTGTTGTTATTTTATTATTATTATTATTATTATTATTATTATTTTTTTTTTTTTTTGTGAGAATTCAGAACTTTGCAGTTTACAGTTTCAACATCATAAGGGGCAGTAAATTGTGCTTGCAATAGAAAGTTTTTAGTATGCGCGATGGCTGTGTCTCTCCTAACTGAGCAGCTACGTCAATCGCATTAGATGATATAATAATAATTTTTATCTCCTATAAAAATCGAATATCAAAACTAACTCAAGGCTACTTTCTTTGTGGTAGACACCTAAGAAGAAATCTGATTTTTATCAGGCGAAAGATGTACAACTTTGTGTAGGGAACATTAAAAAACTTATGTCAGAATTGAGAAAAAAAAAAAATCAAGTTTAATTACATAAATATAACTAATTTTTTCATGGAAATTTTTTATATTAAATATAAGACATCACAAAAAAAAAATGTATATAAAGAAAACTAAAAAATGACGATAGCACGTTTGTTCTTATTGCAGGTAAATGGGCATAAATGTAAGCACGTCTATGAATATAAATAGTTTTATTCTTGTTAGTGTTTATTCTAAGTACGGGTAAGAAAATATTTTATCTTTTTTATGATTTTATTTAACAAAAGCTTAGGAATACAAGTGCAGAAAAATACCTTTGAAGATTTTTAATGCGAACGAATAAATTCAAAAATAATAATCATCATATAAATTATTTCTAAAGCACTTTTTTTTGTCGGTTGCAAATATCTCCCATACCAACGCATCAAATTTAATGAATGATATCTCATTTTAAAGCTTATTTCTAACACTAATGATGAAAAATAATTAGAAATTAAAAAATTAATATTTTCATTGATAAAAATTATATTTTATATAGAACTGCATGATAATACCGTCATTATATGTTTTTGTTCAAGTGTGGTAATACAGGGTCGCTTCTGCATGATAATACTGTTGTCATTATGATTATATATTTTTGTTAAGTGTGGTAACGAAGTTCTACATAATACAGTATGTATTAAAATCCATTCTGACAATACCGCCATTACTAAGTCAGTTATATATAATATGCATATTACGGGCATATTAAGAATATAATTAACGTGCATTTAGATTAAAACAAGTAATATCAGCAAAAAATATTCATACCGATAAAACTGTACTCATACCCCGAATCAACCTTACACCTTCTGGTCCTTTCCGAATGACACGAAAACAGTTCCCTGTGTAAGTTGCTTTTGATATGACAATAAACAAAGCACAAGGTCAAGCCCTTCAAAAGGTAGGATTGTATATACCAGAACCGGTCTTTTCACATGGGCAGTTATACGTGGCTTTTTCTAGAGTGCATACGTTTAAAGATATTATTGTTTGTATTAGGGATTCGTACGGGCAAAAAGTTAACGACGACAATGTCATTACCTCTAACATTGTATTCAAAGAAGTATTATAAAAGCATTTAAAAATATGTGTGTATGTATGTAAATATGTATGATATATTATGATTTCTAATATTTTTATACTTTTAATAAAATTTATTGAAGTTACTAAAATTTCTATTAATTATTTTCATTTTATCTTACAAAAATTACAACTAACGTTGCGAAATATTCGCACGGGTCATCTAGTTAAAATAAATTGTATATATTAAAAAATGTTTCATGTATAGTTAAAGCAACTGGCGTTGCCTGGGTCGAATTTTATGGCCTTTCAAGGCACTGTAAAATATATTATAGCTTTGTTTTGGAAATAAAATCGAAAAAATCTCAGAAGAGACGTCACCAACCAATTCCAATCCATATATTCTGTAATCAAGAGTAGCTTCAAAAAGTATGACACATTTTTTTATATTTTTGGAAATTATTAGCTGGTTTGTTTAATTATATTTTTTCTGTCATTGAAGCTGTATTGTTTCATCAAAAGATTTTCACATTGGCAGTTGTATTGCTCGGTTCTTTCATTTTACTCATTTTTAAAGGAACTCCGCATACCTGCATCTCCGGATACCAATATGACCTTATTATAAGCAATTTAGTAATTCACAAATTTTAATGCCATTCAACTAAATTATATTTTTCGACAAGATTATACTCCAGTAGTAAGGTTTGTATAAACGCAGGTCATAATATTTAATAAAGCTTAAAGAAACCGTGGTATTTATCGACGGTAGATAATAAAGTCTCCGACCGTCTAAGCTATGTGTGTAACATAAATGTCACTTTTTTCCTTCTATAGGCATAACAGTTACCATTCCTGTAAAAATATTGAAAAACAAGCCTTTAAATATCCCAAATATTAAAGGTATAAAAAGAATCTATTCATATGTATATGTGTCGATATTATATTAATAAACAGTTTTTGAATCATATACTAAACTACCGTTTCGATTGTAGCGATGAAAAATTTTGCCACAAATTATGCGTAAATCATTTTATTTTAGTGACTTTAATAATTTTATGCGAGTTTAACTAGCTCAATATTTCTTGGCCTTAGTTCTATTAGTATTCTTAAAATTTTATATAGTCAAAATATGGTTAAATTTTTTTAACACACGATAATTAGCATTTTAAACTATTATTAAGTTCATAGCAAAAACTTCTTGTTAGCATTTTTATTGTAAGTGAATATAGAGGCGCCATCTGTTTACATACAGAAAAAATACCAACCCTTCCTAGAAATTAAAAGCAGCTGCAAATATGAACTCAATCATGTTGTATATGGTCCTGGTTCTCTGTTTGAAAATATAAATATCGTAAGGACAAATATCTGCTGCCGTTTCCACTTTCATTGAAATTAATTCTGCCGTTTAATCATGATTGACGCACGAAATAAGCTCGTAAAGATATCCATAATATATATAAATAATTATTACAAATTTTTTATATAAAAAATATTAATCATATTTGCCTTTATTTTGCTATACGTAGTTACCAATAAAATTGCCGTTAAATTACATCTAAATCAAATGTGATAATTTCAGTTTTTAATACTTGTAATAATATTCTGATATTTTGAAGAATTTTTCGAATTATACTTTGATATTTTATTTTTCTGAAACTATAGTATTAAGTGAAAAAATATTTTGTCTCTTAGGTGAACGTAGACCTTTTTGTCAGTTCTGGATTTCTCATTGAATTTTAAATAGCGAGTTTTCAGATGATTTAATTTTTAATGGTTTTTGATTTTTTTTTTTTGTAAAATTAAAGATAAATTTACAATTTTTGTGATATTAAAATATTTTATATTACGATCAGGGGGCAAATATAATATTTGAAGTCGATCGAAATTTCTATTTAAAATTATTTGCTATCTGCGCTTTGAATTGTTTATGGTTTATAAATTTGTTTGTCATTATAAATTATGAATATGAAAATTTATTATTCGGAATCTTTTTTATAATAATTTACTTTAGTCGTGCTTGATTCCTCAAATATTATTTAAAACTACAAAATGAAATATATTACTGCGGGGAAAGCATATCCATATGGCATGTTTTTTGTAAATTTCTTTTTTTTACAATATAATAAAAATATGGGAAATTAAGCAAAAAATATGTAATGTTGATTTGTTTTCACCATGTTTCCTCTGCTAATGATAATACTGTGCCTAATATGTTCATATGGAATAATCATAAATTCTTTACTTTTCTTACCTGGATTAGGTGCATTTTTTTAAATTTAATTTTAAGAAGAAAATTTAACTTACAAGTGTGTGCGGACGTCTTTCAAAGAAAACAAGAAAAGACCCCAGCTGAATGAAGTGCAGCATTTTCTGGTTCGCTACATCCTTCTTCAGGAAAATGCAACTATAAGGTTGTCACAGAAAGCAAAATTTTACAACTATTTTTAAATGGAGATGAAATTTTGTTTTAAGATCATTTTTAATATCTTGGAGCAAATTCCACCAGGTTATTAATATTTAATAAGCATGTTGCATTTACTCTGGACAAAGCTAATCAAGTTAATGGGGCTTTTTCAAAGTTATTCAATAATTAATTTTTATCATTAAAAACAAAACACTGGTATATGCGTTTCCAAGTTGGTTTTCTATATCGCCAACTTTTATAAAGAAATTGGAAATTGTTGAAAGACATATTTTACGGAAGTGTGTAGGAAAAAGTTGTAAAACGCGTTTGAAAAGATTTTCAAATGATTTCATCTACGAAAATGCTTTGGTAATACCAATCTCTGAATACGCACTAAATTTAATGAAACGATTTATTGATAAACTAAGTTATTTTGGAGGCAATGTAATGTAAGATATTTTATCTAGCGAAAACGAATTTAACTAGTCAAATACAAATTATCTATCTGCAATTGGTATTTTGCGGCAGCGACCGGAGAATATTTCTGGACAAAATTTTTATAAAAGCGTTACTCCAGGTATCCATAGAGGGTAACATATTGTTTAGTTTTGTTTAAGATTAGTTTTAAGTTTATTTTTCTTATATAAAACTTTATAATTAAATGTAATTCCAAATTATTATAATTTACGACTCTTAATTGTTTATGCATGTTGCTTTTTTATCGTCATATTAATTAAAACATTACTTTATAATTTTTAAGTTTTCAAATTTATATGCTATTCAAATCTTTGTATTCATTTTTTTAAGTCTCATTAAATAATAATATTAAAAACCCGCTTTCAATCTGTTTTGACTAAGACTCCTTAAAAAAAGATACAATAAAAAAGGAGATACATATATTAATTAATAATAAGAAGATTTTGTGAAGTTTTCCGTTTAGTATTATATCTGTTAACTCTCTGATTAACGGCTATTGTTAGCACGTATAGTACTTTTCATACTACCCTCCTTTTATGTTTTTTTAGTTAAAACGAAGAAATTTCTTCCTTCTGACAAAATCCATATTGTTTTTAATGCTTGTGTCTTTAATTAAATCGTCAATTCGATATCAGCACATATTAAAATACATTTTAGTAGTATTATTTTCATTATGTATTAAAAAGTTTTTGGTTCAACAATGCTAAAATTTGTAAATTCGGGTTTGGTTTACTTGTTCAGCAATCTCATTTAAGATAACTACGAGTTTAGTAAAAGTGTAACAAATTGTGACAAATTTGTAGTTCAACGAGAGTTGTTTCTGCTTTTAATAAAGTAAATCACAAAGTTCGTAGATAAAAGTTTTAGCGCATAAAAAAGTTAACCTTGAATGAAAAGACTACTCTTTTGCACATTTTGTTGTTTTTTTTTTTTTAACAAACAACGCAGGTACCGTAGCTCGCCAACATTTTAAAGTATTTTACTACGAATAATTCTGACAAGTGATTAAAAATTAAAAAAACATTATTTTTCTCCACAGTGTTGATATTGTACTGTAACTTTCGTTTGTTTATTTGTAAAGCGCCAAAATCTGATAAATATATGGTGTAGGAACCTGTGTCTCCCTCTGGATAATCCCAAAGCAATAAAACGTAATGCTTAACCTGAATGTCTGCTAGATTGTTCTATTGGAAAAAAATACTGTCCAAATTTGTGTGTTTTACATTGCCTTTCCAAAACAATTTTCTTTGATTCGATTTACAGAGTAGACCAACTGCCAAAGCATGCTGTTTTTCTAATTGTGATGATCAGCATATAGATGCATATAATTTTTTTCCGCCGAATCCAAATAATTTTTTTATTCCAATTTAAAGACGAAAGAGCATGGACGCGGCTCTTGCTGCATTCTCGTCTTCAGCTTATTTTAAATACTAATCGTCCACTAATTTTTTGAACTTCATTAAAAGTAATATTTCTTCCAAGCTACCTTATTTAAAATAAAATGGCGACATTAATCCAAAATTTTTTTAAGGAAGTTTGCTTTTTAACAACATTATTTTTTATTATTTTGCACAAATAACATGATTAGTTTTAGGACAAAAATAAAAATTATCAAGATTTATCACCAGCCTTTTCCATAAAATTTAGAAAGTCGACTATAAATTTTATCTCTATTATATGAAATTTTCTCACAGTATTTGTATTATTTTTAAAACATACAACATTTCTTTTTTTTGTTTACCTTAAAATTTATGTCAAACAAAAGCTTAAGATCAGCACGTGTATATATGTATGTAATTTTATTATAGTTGATGTAATATCTAGAAAACATTAAAAATTTATCTAAATTAAAAATGTATTTAAGTAATTTTTTATAAAGGTTACTAACAAAGTTATTTCAAAACAAGCGAGTGATTATAGTGGCCTCTTTACTAGCCGCTTTTAATTCATGTGTTATGGAATTTGAAAGTTATTTTTAGAATATGGCTGTGCATAAGACAAACCATAATATATACAGGTTTTTTAAAAGTAAGTTTTTTTCTACTCCCATCAATTTGAGTTACCTAGGGAATTAAAAATTATGATGGGCATCAAAATTTGGTTTCTAAATTGTAGCCCGGTGAGGCCCATAGCGACTTAATTGTAAAAAGTGCTCGACAAGCTGTAAAAAGTTATGTGGTATTATTCATGAGTTACTCTTAGATAAAAGGTTTAAATGATTTAGGTATATATTTTTTTTTTCTTAAAAAATATCATTTATTTTATTCTTAAAAACTTTTAACCTACGAAGGACCGTTAATGGGTTTTTTAGTAAACCAATTCTGAACTTCGATTGGTTAGGGAAAGCCATTTAAATTCCTAAGAATCCGTATACTTTTCATCATCCGGTAGATAAAATAATGTTTTTCAATATTTCCTCAATTTAACGGCTAAATTACCAAAACCTGAAAATTTTTAAAAATAATTGGATAGCTACTAAAGATTTTTTATACCGCATAATCAAATGAAACTTTTAAAATTATTCGATTGTTCGATTGGTATTTCTGCTTTTTCAGATTAACTTTTATCTATATCTTTTTAAAACTGAATATTTTAACGAACAGTTGAAAAAAAAGTAAGTTTTGTCTTAAAACTAAGCCTTAAAATATAAAAGCGAGAAAGATTTGTCATTTATGGCGGTGGAGTAGCCTTCATCATAATAAATGTTTATGAATTTTTGAATCAATATCGTAAAAATAAATTGCTAAATTTTTACGCACTTTTTTTGAATTGATGCTTTACAAAAGAAATGAAATGATTCGAAAAATAGAAAAAATTTCATTCAATTGTTGCATGCTTTATTACACGCATTTGAAAAGCTTTTAAAAATTTTTTATTTAATTAATTAAAAAGTTATCAAATATTACAAAATTTCAGTATTTCAGCAAACTATTTTTTTACAAATAAACAATATTTAAAATAGAACAAAAGATTGCATAATTCATTTATAAAAAAAACACATATATTGTCCTTTTTATAAATTTTATTTCAATTCAATCTTTTTTTCTCCTATATTTAGAACAAGTGTCATAATACTTCAAATAACTATGATTATGATTGATATTGATGATTTTAGTAATAAAAACATTGAAAATGTGTATTTAGTGCGTGATGTTATGCAAAATCATAAATTCTAATAAAAAAATTCTAATTTTCTTTTCGCATAACATAATAATAATGATAATAAAACAAAATAATAAATTTATTTATGCTGACATTGTTTTGGCATGAATAGTTAAAAAAATATGTGTTTTTTAATAGATAGTTTTCAATAATTGATGTTGTAAATCATTCATTTAATTTAAATGTAGATATATATTCACATACTTTGAAATTAAGTTTAAACCTAAACTTTAAGTTTTACCAGAGCCTAATAATTCTATGAACTCCATTTAATAGTTTGATTCTGAATGTTTGTTTTATTTATTCGACTTTTCAAAAAAATGTTGTTTTGAATTTTGCCGCAGTCAAAACTTGTACACAAACACCACTTAACCTTCTGTCAGTTTTAAGCAAGTCAAGCATATTTTGGTGCATTGGGGTTAATCTGACCCCAATTATTTTGCTATGCATTTTGTATTTAGTTTTAAATTTCTTTGTGTTTTAGGTGATTTCCCGTTTAGCAATTTATTTGTGTTTTAGGTGATTTCCCGTGTAACAATTATTTTGTTATGCATTTTGTATTTAGTTTTAAATTTCTTTGTGTTTTAGGGGATTTCCCGTGTAACAATATATTGAAGTTCTTTCTTTTTCAAATGCAAAAATTGAAAATAGAAAACATTCAGTGTTTTCTATTCAACACATATGAATAGAGGTGTTTTTATTATAAATTTATTTGTCTGTAATAATTATAAATATATTCACATAAATAACTATTATTATAAGGTGAGTATATATATTTTTTTGGTTACTTTATGTAGTGTAATTTTCTATGCATATAATAATTTGTTTTGTTATTTAGATGGCCCTAAAAAGACAAAATAGCCAGGATATTCGAAATCTTTTCGATAGCATTACCGAATCTGATGAGGAAGAGGTAGTAGATGATAACATTGATAGTGACTTTTCTGATTGTGATTTAGCAGCAGATGAAGCTGCTGTTGAATTGCAAAATATAGAAAACGAAGAAGAAAATATAGAAACTGGTGAAGAAGAAGTACAAAATATTGAAACTGATGAGGAACCTGAAGTGGAAGAAGAAGGAATTTGGTATTACGCGCAAAATAAAAAGTACAAAAGAAAATGGAGAGCAAGTCCACCAAATGTAACCAGAGTTCGCGACTTTCAGATCTTGAGAGAACGACAAGGAATTTCTGCAGAAACAGCTGTAAATATAAATACTCATCTGTCCGCATTCAAAAAATTTGTTCCAGAGACATTAATAAATGTAATAGTGGCCGAAACAAATAGAAAAGCTCGCCATTTCTACACTATAAATAGTAACCCTGCACGTATTTGGTATGATACAAATTCAAATGAAATTTATGCCCTGATTGGTATACTTATATACGCTGGTGTTCATAAAAACTGGGACGAAAGATTGGATGAATTGTACCGCCTAGACAATCGTCCTTTTTATCGGGCTGCAATGTCATTACAAAGAGTGCAGCAGCTTTTACGATTCCTGCGCTTCGACAATTATCAGACTAGAGCAGAACGTTTGAAGGAAGATAAGCTAGCAGCTTTCCGTGATGTTTGGAATATGTTTTTGGCAAATATCAAAGGACCTTATAAACCATCATCATTCTTAACTATAGATGAACAATTGGTATTAACTCGTGGCCGATGTTCATTCAGACAGTATATACCATCAAAGCCAGGCAAGTACGGGATTAAGATTTTTTGGATTTGCGATGCGTTGAATTCGTACCCATTGAAAGCAGAAGTTTATGTAGGCAAACAACCGAATGAGATACGTTCGGTTGATTACGCATTAAATTTAGTTCATCGATTATCTACACCATATATCAATAAAGGACGAACTATTACGATGGATAACTTTTTTACAAGCTGTCCATTAGCAGAACAAATGTTGCAGAAAAAAACAACAATAATTGGAACAATTCGCTCAAATAAACCAGATCTACCTAAAGAATTTACGAACAAGGCCGAAATTAAGAAGCGAGACCTGAATTCTTCTAAATTTTGCTTCGACAACCATCTGACTTTGGTAAGTTATGTTCCGAAGCCAAACAAGAATGTATTGTTACTATCCACTCTACACAATGATGATATTGTTGACCTCGATACGAATAAACCCAACATAATATTGGACTATAATAAAACAAAGGGAGGTGTTGACACACTCGACAAATTAGTTCGTACCTATACCTGCAAGAGAAAGACCAAACGATGGCCAATGGTTCTATTTTTTAATATGATTGATATCGCAGGTATAGCCACTTATAATCTGTACAAATGTGCTAATCCACAACTATATATTCAGCGGAAAAACAATGAACGTAAAATCTTTTTGAAGGAGCTGGCTATGCAATTGGTAAATGATCATATATTGCACCGATTATCAAACCCACGGGCAATAAAAAAAATGTTAAAATTGCTATTCGTCAAATTGGATATGATATAATAAACATAAGACAGAGCACAACAACTGAAGGAACAGCGGCGAATAGATCTGTCAGTAAGCGACCAAGATGTTACATTTGCCCTCGATCCGCTGATAAAAAAACAGGAACAAGATGTTATGTCTGCAATCAGCCTTCTTGCACAACACATATAAAAACCGTTTGCATAAACTGTGTCAACGAAGAAGTAATGGATTCCCTTGAAGAAGAAAACAACGAAATCATGTCAGACGATGCATCTGGCTAATTTTTTATGTAATATAATATAATTTAAATTATCTTAATGTCAATCTTATATATTCTGAATAAAATAAGTTTTTTTTTCATTAATAAATAACAATAGAAACGACTATTTTTTAACAAAAAGCTTAGAAAATGCATTTAAATATATGTGGGGTCAGGTTGACCCCATGCACAGACTATGTAAAATTTACTATGCACTGACAGAAGGTTAAATCAACTAAAAATACGATTTAGTTTATGTGGAGTTGTCGGCAACGATAGAAAACTACATGGCGTATATGCTACACTGGAAACCCGCTTAATTTAATCAGAAGGAAAAGCTGGTAATAAGTATCGAAAATATGATCACAATACCGCTGAGTGGGGCAGTGTTGGAAATAAATCACACAGATGGGTCTAGAATTAAAATTTGCTTTAATATTTTTTTATATGTTTGTGTATAGATGATGCAATTTCCTATCAAATAAAAAATATTTCCCTAATTTTAAAATGCATATAACTCGATCACTTTAAAATATAATTTGCAGATTTAAGCACCATCTTGTAGGAATTGACCAGACCAGAATTTTCAAAAATCAGACAAAAATTTAAGAAATGCTAAACATAAGAAAAATTTGCTCGCGAAAGACCACATGGTGCCGCTCCTAGAAAGCAGATGTAACACAGCTTCAAGACTTAAGTTCTGATTCTCCTCTGCTATGCCCATGTAAAATTTTGAGTCAATCGGCCTACCCCTTACAAATGACTATTATTATTTTAAAAATATATTGATTCTGTTTAACTGTGCACTAAAAAAACACCTTTGCAAATCGATTATTTACAAAAAAATTTAATTGTAATCTAAAAATTTGTTCTAATTTTCTTATAATTTTTCAGTTTAAAGCATAGTATTTAAGAAATTCTGGTGCAGGAATTTAAAGATCCCTTACAGATGAACATATATTCACTTGTTTTTCGTTTTGGTCAATTAGTTTTATGCTTGACGCACAAAACAAAGTTTTTAAATTTTTTTACCAAAGCTTTAGCGTGTTAGAACTCAGTTATAAACCAAACACTTTTTAATGTTTATTTCTTTAACATCCATAGAATTAGGAGACGCTATTTACATTTTTGCTTAATCCTTTTTTTTTTTTTTTTTGTTTTGTGCCAAAGCGTGTTTTACCCTTGCGGTTTATTAGTGCGTACACAGGCCAAGGCTAAAAGCAAAATGAAACAACCTTTTGTCGTAATTTTAGAAATCAAATTAGATGTAAATGAGTTTTGTTTGGGTTTAACGATACTACAATATTGGGACATTGCTACAAAATTAATCAGTTTTTGTAAATATTATTAAATGCATGAATTATTTAAAATTAATAATGAAAACTATAATATGACAACTTATAAAAAACATTAATAGGTATAACAACTTTCTTCTGTATAAGAAATTTTTTTCTCTAGTGTTAATTAATATATTTCTTCCTCGCTTGAAAAATTTTTTATTTCTTTTCACGTTCGTTTGCTATCACGTAATATAATTTTGTACCCTAATAACTTTTCCTTATTCTTTTAAAATAATTTTTTAATAGCAAGCAATAAGAAGTTTTATAAATAGAGATTTATTTGGAATTTTTGATTACACCTCGAAAACTGTTGGTTGTTTTCTTTGTTGCAATAATGTTGTTTATTTGACATGGGAATCTCTTTGAATTTCTCTAATAAAACTTTTAAGTAATATTACTGCTAAGGCGCGAACAGTGTGGAATAAAATAAATGCTGTTGGGTAAAGAAACTATTCCTTATTTTAAAAATGGACAATTTGTGAAGAAAGTGCTTCTCAGATTTTTTTACATTGAAAACCGATAAGTAGTTTATGAAATATATCATAAAATTTTTTTATTACTTTTGAGTTTTCTTAATAAATTTATTATTTATCATCATTTGTTTTGCGGTGGTGTTATCATTTAAATCTAACTTTAAACTGGTAGTGACCTGCAATTTAACTAACAGGAAAATAGTACATAACCTTCTACTCATCAGAATCCAAAAATTTATAGTACTTCGAATTATAACTTATGCAGATAAAAACCACCTTAGTCAAATATTGAATTGCGAAAAAAGTTGTGCAAAAATTTTTGTTTCTCATAGTTTTAAACTATCTATTATTAGAAATGCAATTAAGATATAAATTTGTGTGAATATAAACACGTACCAAAATATGACAACATCGTCAGGTGACAAAACTAGAAAACGTGCAGAGTTTACAAAACAATTTGAATGATTATAGATAACGTTTAGCATGAAACTCTCATACTTTTACGATGTGACATGTATGAAGTAAAATTTTTTCTGCTTGCAATTAAAAATTCTGCAGCAGATGCTATAATGAAGGTTAAGATTTAAATTTTTTTTGTAACTTAGAGCAGGGAATGCTTTATCAAATATAAAAGAATCCTTGCAGGCTTCTTACAAAACTTAGAATTTTTGATAGATAATAGGAAATAAAGAATTATGAATTTTTCTTTAATAAAGTAAAAAATTAAGGCAGTATAACCCACATTGCCGTAACTATAGAGTATTTTCTTAGATAAGAATTTGATATAGTCATTTAGCTAAGAGGAATAAAATTCCTTTAGGAGATAAAATATCTGAGGGATGTAGATATCTATCTGCTCTAATGGCCGAAAGTTGTTATAAACAGAGAAGAAATATCCCTTTCAGTATTTTAATATTTTTTCAAAAGGTTGTGCTGCGTGTAATCAGTCATCGTCGTGCTGTGGAAAGAATCCTATACCATGTTCGCACTACAAAATTTTATTCAGTGCATCTTAAATTATGGCCTTTTCGAAGCCCAAACAAAGGATTATGTTATGGATACCTTACTGATCTAGGGTAACATCTCAGTTAGCCCTTAAAAATTGGTCGTTATATTTTTGTCAAATAAGATGGCCTGTTTATTTGGCTGAAGTTAGAATTTTTATTTAAAGTGCATTTTGTTCTTTTTCATTAATTAACAATTTAATTAGAAAATGCTACAGTTATTATTTTTTTTACCACAATAATATTAACTGCCTTAAAGTAAGAACATTAGCATTTAACAAACGCAGAATAATTTTCGAAGAAACACAGTAAAAATTACAAAACAAATAACTCATGATTATTCCTACTTAAACCAATACAAATTTTTATAAAATAAGCTCTGTGCTCAGAAAAATATAAGAATAAATAGAAAACATAATATTTTGAGTATAATGCTTTTTTTAATTCCAAACGAAATAATAATATTTCAAATATGTAGTCATTTAGTTTACCGTTTTAAACTTACGTGATTTTAGTGCATTTTGTGTGAACAGAACATTTTCCGTAATTTAAAACCACTTTGACAATAAATGATTTTCAGAATAGGCCTAAAAAATTAAAAACAAAAAAAAAAATACAAAAAGAACATTTCGGCAGAATTTTGCTTAAAAATTATTTCTATGATCGCATCCAGTGAAAGAGTAATATAGTTGTAACTTGCATATATATGTATATTAAGTCGCGCTTTCAAAATTTAAGTTAATTCACGTAATGTTAAAGTGATAATATCACCACAGACATTACATAAGTAGCATTTTTTATCATGATTAGATCCACAGACAATGTGTCTAAAAATAACGGTAAGTTATACTTATAAATACATTTTATGTTTACTCTTAAAAGATGCATATTTTTCTATGAAAGTGTCTAAACCAATAAGCCACTCTAAAGTTTAAATAAAGCAATTTTAATGATTCTATATATGAAATTCCTAAACAATTGCCAGTTATTTGTTTGGGAGTGCGTAATGAATATTGTAGAATTTTGACTTGTGACGACCACATAGTGTGTCACCATTAAAAAGCCAAAAGAGTTTTTCGGAATTGATAATACCTGATTTTCAGGGGTCGTTGAAATAATTCCGAGCATTTACTTGTAAGAAAGTATTTATACACCAACTATGATTTGTCAATATTTATTGTTTATACTTAAAAAACTTTAATAATAAAATTAAAATAAAAAAATAAATTATACAAAAATAACAAGTTATTTCTTATTAAAAAATGGCTTCTAGATAAAAAAATTACACAAATGTTGAGTATAACAGCACGAAAATTTTGGTCAAATTATTTAACTCAATTCGGGTAAACTTTTACATTTCAAATTGAAGGCATTTTTTTAATTTTGAAATATATATCCACAATTTTTCAGACATCAGTATCAAATGTAAACAAAAATAATTGAAAAAGGAAAATTACTTTTAATGGAACTTCCACAATTATTAGGATTGTGAAAGGTGCGCAAGAAATTGAAAAATTTTAGTAGCTTCTTATACGTTAAATCGATTTATTTGTATATACCTAAGTGGTCAATTATATTATGAAATTATCATTTTAAGAGGCACAACAGAAGATTAACTTAGGGATACAAATTTTCCACAGTGGTAACAAGCACATGTTATTAACCTTAATGTGAAAATTGTTACCATTACAATCACATTGTTATCCAATTATTAATAAAATTAAGAAAATAAGCAATATGAAAGCTAACCATAATTATATTTAAACTAAGGACCATATTATATAAAAACTATTATAAACTATAAAATTAAGGAGATTAAAAAAACTGCGTTAATGGCATTTCCTGCCCTTCTAATAATTTTGTTAACAATATTTTATAAATATTTATGCAGAATATATTAAAAAGAGCAAACGCAAAGGAAAACATACTATTGTGACATTTAGTAATTATGTTATTGGTGTTGGCACCATATTGCTAGCTACCTAAAATAACATAATAAAGTATAAACATAATTATGTTTCAAATGCAAACGTAATATCATTATATTTTCATATATTTTTATATAGTACCTTTAAAATATTTTTATTTAACTTTTATATTAATTCTCATATGTTTATTGTTTTTCCTCCGACAATAAATAAATATTTTAAATTTAGGCATGTTCACAAGAATCTATAGCGAACCAGCAAATATCTAAAATCATAACAAATCATTTTGTCAAATCCCAGAAATAATAATTTCTTTGATTGATAAAAATATATTATAGTTGAATATATAATATTATTTTTAATAAGTTATAAAACTATGGTTGGTGTTCGATTTTTTTTAGTTAAAATTTAGTACTATGCTTTTTTTGTGCGTAGTAATCACATAGTTATTAAATGTTAACAAAACAATATTTATCGTGACTGATGTATATTTGAAAATTATATTTTTTAAAATATATATTCTTTCGCCGCATCAATACATTTTTACGGTTAGCATAATATATATATATATATATATATATATATATATATATATATATATATATATATATATGATATGTTGTTGATATGTTGTTACAGGAAAACTAATTACAATAATTTAAAAAGCAGAATGGCACGAAACAGAACAGCAACAGAAAGTAAAGACTAATGAGGCCTTAATTCCAAATCAAATACTTAACATATAAATTCTTTGAGGTTTGAAAATCTTAAAAATATTATATATGTATTCTTCATAATTATTAAAGAATATAATAAATTATGGAAAATAAAACCTTCTCTTCGTGTTCAAACATATTGGCGTGTAAATATTTCTTTTACTTTTGTGCCGCTTTCATTTATGTCTTATGATTTTATTGTTTGATTACAAACGAGTATTTTATTTCTCTATTAATACTGTTGTCAACGAAGTAGTCTCAGGTACTTTTCTGACTCACTTTACAAAAAAGAAAATTAAAATATTATCTCTCAACAATTTTAAAGTTTTCTACAAAATCTAGCAAAACAGACCATATGTTCATATACTTTTGAGTGATTTTTTAAATTATATTTTACAAGCAAAGCTGAAAAACCAATATCTGTCATCTTCATAATATTCCTTTAAGCGAAATCTCGGCTTCATTTATAAAGTAGAGTGCAGTTAGACCCAAACCTAACAAATGAACAACTCAATTCTACCCCAAGTATATTCATTGTATGTATGTATGTATTGTACATATATATTCCAGCAAAAAAAAAAAACTATATTTTAGGAAAATAAAAACACAATCTTTTTGGTAAAGTGTATATAAGATCCGGCAAGCCAAATAAAGCACTCTTATTTTTTTATTTGCCTTAGATGTTATATACGTCGTAAAATATTTTCTCGTTTCGTGTGAATTCTACTACATAAAATATAAAACAGATCAAAAGCTTACTAATTTCTTTAAAAAGGAATTCGAGTTATTTAAAGTCACCGACACTCAAACAACGAATATGGATGATATTTATAACGCATGTTGACAACAAAACCTACCTCAGTAGAAAATAAAAGGGTTTTTTCGATTTTTGGAAATATTTCAACGAAAAGAAGAAACAGAATGTTTAGTGAATTTATAGTTCTAAACTCATATGTTAAAAAAAAAATTATAGGATATTTTTCAGTATTTTTAATAATTTTCATCCCTCGTTATGTATTACATATGCTCATTTTAATGTTTTGTTACCTGAATTGTTTTTGTCTTATAAACTATTAATACTATTATTAAGCAATTATTTTTATTGTCTGTTTATGTTGTAATAGAACTATGATCTTTTAATATTATTTCATAAAACAAACTTTTTTTCTTCAATAATTCTGCGATAATACTTTTTCCCGTTTCTCAGGAAATTAAAACCCCAAACCCTATACCCGAGTCTTTTTTGCTAATCATAAAAGCCAGACTAATGTTAACTGTTTTTTTGCGCAAATACTGTGTTGCTTTAAAACTTAATGCGAAAAGTTTTTATAAATGAAAATGAATCATGTGTCGATTTTATACTTCTAAATCTTATATTTGTTGAAAAAGATTACAAAACATTAAGAACTTCTTATGTGTGTGCAGACAATTAGAAAAACAACGTAAACAAATAAAAAACCATGAACATAAACTATATAACGAGACTCTAATGAAATGGACTAGATATTGTGAAATATATTGCCAATAAATTTAGAAGGCTGCTAAATAAAATTTTACGTAATTCGATTTATTTTTTATTAGCAGTACATAGTGCAATAAAATGAGACCAATTACTTAAGGAAATGAAAAACGACCAATACAATAAAATAAAAACTCTCTTGTTGCCGCTGTTGACATAATAGCTGTTACTTTATTTATTTTTTGTATTTGTGCAATAAAATTAAGTGGTGACATTTATCTGAAATATAACAACTATGATTTTTGTCAGACCATCTATGGTTTGATAATAAATAAAATGATTTTATTTTGTAAAATGTGCATAGTTACAGCACTTAAAATAATTCAAAATTTCTTAACGACCGCACTAATATAATATAAATTTTACTTTGTGAAGATTTCTAAAACGAATATCCTTCAAAATATGTTTGAATATTTGTAAAATAAAAATATTTTAATGAATACTGGCACAGATACCGCATGAAATGACTTTGAAATGACTTTTCTCCCGCTTTTGTATTACAACAATATTACACATATTGTTTTGGAAATGATATTTGTAAAATGGTAAAAAAGCTAGAGCAAAATATTTGTTGTATTTAGTGAAGGACACAGCCCTAGAGATATTAATTTACCTTAAAAGAAAACAAAAGTCTGATTGTCTTAATTAATAATTTCCTAAACTTCTATGGATGTTTTTATATATCTTTAATTAAATGACACCTTTTTAAAGCTAAAATATCTGAAAAAAGTATGTTAGTTAGTCTATTATCAATTACCAATACCGTTGTATAACCGTATTAATTTTTAAATCAATATATTAATTAAAATCAAAAATCATAATGGAATGATGCAATGTTTTTTTTTATTTTAGTTTACTGTAGGAACATTTACCTTATTTCAACCAAAAGTGAAAAAATTTGCTGAAACTTCTATGAATTTTTCTTTTAGTGCTTAAAAAAATAACAAAATATGCCTAATGGTTTTACCGTTACTTGACAAAAAAATTATTTAGATTGTTAGAAAGTTAAAAAAAGCGGTTTAAAGTTAATTGCAGATCAAAGCTTTATAAAACTAAGAAAATGGAAAGTGCTGGCGAAAGTAAATATTCTTTCATAAATTAACTCTTTATTAAAAAGTGAGCTAAAAAAGAACTAGTTTCACAATGAACTGCAATTTTATAAAAGAGATAAAAAACAGAATGGTATTTTTCTACACATATTTAAAGTACCAATTTTATATTAAGTTAAAGAATTTTAGAACCTTCCCCGTCTTTAAATTTAAAAAAGTAACACAAAAAATTAAATTGTAATGAAGATTTTTTTAACGAAAAATTAGAACATGGCATCAATATTTAAAAATGATTTCGGATATAAGGCCACCGCGGCAGCTTTTTCAAGAAATGCTGGCCGTACATCACGGGTAACACACACAATGTTAGCTTCCGAAACGTCAATTGTTGCTGGTTTATCACGTGGCCCCACAGGAGGCCAATTGACAGATCCATTTCTCGAAATCAACTTATCGCCAAATTTTCGTTTTAATAATTTGATGGCTGCGGTCGTCGTATCGCCATCTTGTTGAAACCACATTTCATCTGGATCAATGTCATCCATATTTTCAAATAAAAAATATTTAATAATGGTGCGGTAACGATTCCCATTGGCTTTAGTGTAAGATCCGGCCTCATTTTTTAAGAAATAAGTTTCGATAATGCCACCGGTGCATTTTTTTGGATGCAAAAGAGTCTGTGGGGTATGTAGATTGGCTTTGCACTATATGCGGCAATTTTGCTTATCAACAAACCCGTTAAGCCAAAAATAAGCCTCATCGCTAAATACAACTATGCGATTAAACAACGGATCAGTTACTTACTGCTTTACAGCCCAATCGGCAAAAGAACGACGCATATAATGGTCTCGTGGCTTAAATTGCTGCACTAGCTTAATCCCAAGAACACTGCGCAATCCGAAGAATTCCTGCGAGCGAGCACGAATGAATAAATTTGGATCTTATTCCACACTTTCGTTTACAGCAGCGATATTCTCTTTAGTACGCACATTTCTTCAACGCGTTATCGCATACTCTAGAGAGTATGTGGTACAGCTGATTTTCAAAGTAAACTTGCATCATTTGATAGAGTTCTTCATTCTTCATGTGTTAGTGTATTCATAATAATTTGCCAGAGTAAACTTAAAATAATAAAAAAATTAAAAATTTTTAATCAAAATTTAAATTGTAGTGTTATTTTTTATAATTTTAAATTCATTTTGGTTGTAATATCTACAATATCTATTTTCGACCGCACAATTTGTATATATTCTAATTTCTTATGCAAAGCGAAGTCGGTTGAAAATAAATATATAAAATGAAATAATTGGTACTCGCCAATATTTTCCGAGTTATGGGGCTCTGAAATTTTTTCAGTAAAGAACCATTAAGAGCCGATGACCCGTTTAGGGCCGATGACCTTTTCTATGTAATTTAAATTTATTTTCTTATATACTTGCTTTTTAATTGGAGTTACTTCACTAAACTAGATTCAAGCTATTTCTTTCAACTTTCGTTTGTTTTCCTACTGCCGGTTGTTGATTTTGTTGAAATATTGGTGAGTTTTCGCCTGACACGAAAATTTTTCATCAGCCCTAAGCAAAAGTTAAAATTTTGGAAAAAAAAGCTTATTATGAAGAGAAAAACTTTATGGCAGATACGAATTTCCTATGCCGATTTTTACTGACTCTATTTAATGGGAAACTTGAAGTATGGTATATGTGGTTATACATATATGGGAAAAGGTATATAAAATTCGGCTTGTAAAAAGTTCAGTTTACAATTTGGAACTTCAAAACCAAAATTTTTTTAGTTTCTAGAGTTTTAAGAGAGTTTTTTTTTTTCAAACTGTTAGATGTTAATATTTTGAGTGTATATGACAGAACTTTTCTCCCGGAGACAATTTGCAATCTGCGTATTCAACAAAATGATTAACTTAACTTAATTTTAAAAAATTCGTAAGTCGTTTAATTGTTATTATATTTAGCCGAAGAAATTATCAATTTTCAAGTACTGATATATTATTTAAAAGAAAAAATAATATTACACATATTGCTAAATAACTTATTATATTTTACAAAAGTGCGAGTTTACTTAAACACAATCCATTTTGTTGTGCTTAAAGATTTCGTCTTAAATGTCACACTTTTATGAAAAAAGTACCCATTGTTAAAAAATCTAGTAAAAAAGTTTTCAGATCAAAATTAAACAACAGAGCTCTTTGTTTATTACTTTAACACAAATAGCACCGATTAAAAACAGGAAACCCACAAAAGCGTGATAAACAACAAAAAACATTTGTGCCACGTTACTTAGAGTTGACCCAATTGGCAACATATCAAGAACCACTAAGGAAGTGAAAGCACATGTATCGCGTGTCTGTTTTGTTTTCCTAGAAAAGCATAAAAGTTATATATAATAAAGTAAAGAATATTGAGAAAACAAAAAAAGTATTTATTCCTTCATTTTAAAATTTAAACTTGAACAAAGGAAAAAAATAAAAAGGTAAGGAAACATCGTAACCCAGTTAAAGTAAGGCATAATTTCTAATTTTAAGGACAAAATTTTTATATTGAAAATTTTAATTATACCTTCACGTAGGGTTTAATAAGCATTCGTACAAAATATTGTTACGTTTTTTTCGTAAAATATTAAAATTATTAGATTTTTGAAGGAAACTTAAGTATTTAAGTTTTTAAACTTATTTTGTTTTTAAGCATGAATATTTTAAAAGATAAGTTTTGAAAATTCTAAAATCAAAAGTAACATAAATGTTTGCAAGGTGTCACAAAAATTATTTTGTTCCTTTTCCCTTCTATTTTATATGAACACTTGTTACAGTTGCAAAAGCTTCATACTTTACACATTTTTAATAAAGTTGAACATTTAAAAAAATTGAATTATGATGGCTCCTGTTTTCTATGATTATTTTGTGGTATTAAAATAAAATAATTAGCAACAACGTAAAATAAGATTTAAAGTGAAAAAGTGAACCAAAAGCCATATTAAATTAACCAGCATAACTGTATTTTATTTAAATTTACTTTGAATATCACCCCACGGTTTACATTAACTTACTTCACGTTGTTCATATTTTAATTGCTAAATTTCAGTAAAGGTGTATTTACATTATGTGTACAAGTCATACGTAATAGCAGATTTTCCATATGTAAATCAACACACATAGTGTAAACCTTATGAACATATGTTATTTTTGTATGCGTTAGTTTTTTATTTAGAGCACGCTCTATTTGATATGTAAAACCGTATGACAAAATATATCTTATGATGCTTTAACTTTTAAAATTTCCACTCAAAATACTATGACGATAAAAGCTAGATTTCATAAAAAAAATATTTTAATTTTTGTTGTTATAATCGTCTAATTAGTAATATATAAGCATTTTAACGAATACGACAACCACGTCAGCAAAACTCAGCGCTAAACTATATAGTAAACAATTAGTTTAAACCTGAATTATATATAGTATATATATATAGTAAACAATTAGTTTAAACCTGAATTATTGCCCTTATTTCCTATTTTTATTTTTTTCTTAGTGGAAGTGTACTTCAAAAACCATGTTCACCTTTTTTGGTGCGACGTGTATTTTACTATTATTTTTAAGCATTTGTATGTATGTATGTAAAGGGAAAAAATGATAATTTTAAATTTTGCATGTAAAAATTTTAAACAAATAAAAAGAAAGTTTCTTGGATAAAATGAGCTTTAATTGGTTTCTAATAATCATGTGTTGGTTTTTTAGAAGTTTGAATTATTTTAGCGTACTATCTGCCAGGCCCACGATGTCGCAATCGTTCGTTCGCTGAAAGCCGCCGCCGATTTTTTCTTAATAGTCGAGCCGCCGCCGAGTGGTGCGGCTTGTCACGACTCAAAAATGTTAGCCGGCAGTTTTTATTCTTTAAATTTTGTATATTTTATTTGCTTTCAGAAAAGAAATATAAATTAAAATTTGAAGCTGTTATTTTAAATTGATTGTAAATATAAATATATTTCTATGGAAAACAGTACATAACTTATTAAATGTATGTAAATAAAATAACTTAATTAATTTTTAAAATCTTGCGTCTTTATTTGTAACATTTACTTCATCTAAAGTTTGTTTATTTTTGTTGTTCTTCTTCTTCCCAACAAATTACACAAGAACTTCTTGATAGTCGGCTTTAGCCGACTTACAGCCGCCGCCGACAATTTTTTGCTCAGCCGCCGCGGCCGAGTTTTTATCACGACTTGTTTCTCTGCCTGGCAGTATGTTTTTCTTTTTTTGTTACATAAAATGTGTGTATGTGCATCTTCAGGTAGCGAAAACTTTAAAAAACATTCTAAAAATGAAATTGTATAGAACAATTCTTTCTTCAATGGAAATTTATGAAATGATTTTCTTTTTTACAACTTACCAATAACACTTGCATACTTGACCAATAAGAAAGAATTGTATGTTAATTGCTTTATTAGGGTCGTTAACAAATTCAGATGTGAAAATAGATTGGTAAGATGTACTTTATACGGACTATGCCAAGTACCTGTGAACTTGTAGTTTTGAGCCCGTACTTATTAAAACGAACATAGCAAAGTACATAAGTGCAGACCTATACTATATATTAGGTTCGATCTCGTTCTCAATTTTGAGATACCGCGGGATCACAACGTTACCGAATGCTGTTCCCGTACTACAAATTTGGGCAGAAGAGAGAGCTTTAGAGAGAATAAAATTCTTTTTCTTTCTGCAAGAAACAGCTCAGACTTTTTATTTCGGTGAATTGTAAACAGTAGCAGATACAAAAATTCGATGTTTCATGCACGCAAGTGCCATCGAAAAGTTTTATTTTCAAGTTCTGTCTCACAAAATACTAAAATAAATTTAAGAACAGGTCAAATATATGTGTTTTTATGTTTACTATAAACAACCACATGTTTGTTTTGAGATAGAAATTTTGTGTTTTTTTTTTTTTGTGTTCCCGTACTTTTGGGCATTTTTGTCTTTAATTGAGAATAATTAATTAAGGAAAGAGAGCCCAGTGCTTTAACGTAAACTGTAGAGTTCTAAAAAAATTTAATGGTTGATATCACTGTTTTTAGTACTTATGTTTTCTTTTCGATGACCAGAGGTAATGTCATATGTACATAACATGTGCAAGTTTGAACATGAAAATTATTAACACTGATTTTGACATACACACGAAATTACATATGGATAGTATTTTTGACATTCCATATGACTTGTACACATAATGTAAACACATCTTAAGGAAACTAAAACAACCATAAAAGTAAATAACAAATGAATGTAATGCCGACAAGCATGTGATATTCCTGCTACACTATATTCCTGCTACAAGGTTAACCTTAAAAAAAAACGTTTTAGATTAAATAAAAGACTAGTTTAAAAAAGGAATCATAAGCGTTAACAAACGCTAGCAGACGGAAAGATAACATCACAAAATGTTAAAGCTTTGTTTACCGCAATAAGAAAACCGACAAATTTAATGGCATACCAACAATATTTTATACAATTAAAACTAAAATGACGCATTTTAGCCTCAACGGAACATTTAGGTTTAGTCGCAAATAAAGCTTTTGTATAAAGACAGACATTTTTGGTTATTATGAACTTTATTATTATTTTAAATATCTTTTATAAAAAGAATATAAAAAACCAATTTTTGGGATTTTTGTCTCTCTCTCTGTCTGTCTGTGTGAAAGCAGTTGGATTTATTTGAATAACATTTTGTGGGGAGGTTCGTTAGAACCTCTGTTCAAATATAGAATACTTTTTATGTCGTATGAAGTCACCCATTTTTATCGGTATAATGGTGCTTAAACAATTGTTAGCAGTGTTGCCACTCTTTTTTCTTAATATTTCTCTCCACATGGCTTATCGGATATCGCAAAATATCGCCAGTATATAAAAATATTTAATATTAGTTATAAAAAGGTTTTTGTATATTTAATTGATTAAAAGAAATTAACATAAAACATTGCTTTGCTAATATAAAAACTTAAAAGTTTTCATTTAAAAATTCAAAAAAGTAAATAACTTAGTTCGAGAAAAGTAAATTAGTATTTAAATAATTGTTATAATTAAAGATTAAACCTCGAAATCATAGTGGTATTTTTACATATTTATGTAAACGATAAAATAAAACAAATTGATTTAAGAACTTTTGTTAATGATTGAATTAAGACTTTCACACTCATTTTGTTCAATGTCATTATTGTCTCTTGTATTCTTGCTGCGTTACATTTCATTTGTATTAAATCTACTTATCCTAGAAATCTTAAACGTGAGGGCAGAACTCGACTAGGCTTTTTGGTACTTTATTATCAAATTATTGAGTCCACTCTATGAAAGAGAATTTTCCCACTCAATTCTTTTAAAAGCTTCTTGAACCGCATAAAGTTTAATTTGAAATACAATATTGTAGCATTTTAAAATTGAAAATTTACAATAAACTCCAAAAATAGATATGATTTTTGAAAGCCCATCAAGCATTGCTTTTAACAACCTTCATATAAAATCAACATATCAGGTACATTTAAAACAATTTTGATCAATTCCGTATTAAATTCTTTACCAAAATGAACGTTATCCATATTTAAAAACGATTTATGTAAATGTATTTGTTTACTATTTCTTCGGTGTTTTCTATATTACGTAAAAAACAAAGTTTTTATATTTTTCATGCAAATGTGAGAAGTGTTCTTTGAGGTTTTTGATGCATTATTCCTGCACCCATTTATTCTGATTAACAACCCATATGTAAACTGATTTTTTCATTTATAAATCTTTTTATGAAGTCTACATTTTTCATCACATATTTCGTTGTAAATATCTTTAACTAGTTTATCGTTATCAGCCGTTGATATTAAAGAAAAATTTCATTTTAACTCCATACACTGTGTCTCACTAAAAAATATAGAAGTCAAAGCGAACTTGGTTAATTCGTCATCTTAAGTCGACCTAAATCATAAGGCTACAATTTTTGTTGTCGTTTTTATTGCAATGTTATCATAAAGAAAAGAATAAAAAAAAAAATAACTAAAAATATCGCCAAATATACTAAAACGCGCCTCTCTCCATTCTAAAATTTCTATCACTGCGATTTGTGAGAAATTGCCATAACTGATTTTTAATTCTGGTTACACATCTTTACAATAAATATTTTAAAACACATTTTCTAATTTTGAATTTTAAGAAAATTACAAATAACACGCGGACGAAGTTTTGGACACTGTTAGTATTAAATAAAGAACTATAAGTATAATATTATTATAGCGAAACTTGGACATTGCACGAGACAAGTATTTACGAAAAAGTTCATAACGATTCCGTGTTTTTCCAAATTCAGATTCTTGATTAAATATGTATGTATTTTGTTGTTGAATATGCGGCTTTTGGTAATAATTAAAATTTTTCATACATTTTTTGTAAACAATTTTAGTAGTTTTATTTCTTATAATTCTGTTTACAAAGCAGAAACAACAAAAGTAAAAACACTTAAATTGGAGACGTCATTTTACCTCTTATTTCTGATTTTTATAGGTACCGCACAAAAGCTGTTTCAAAATATGTGAATATTACCATGCCATAGTAAGTCAGTTACTAAAACTATATTTGACTACCGATACAGGAAGTATGTTGTGTTAAAACCATCCAACAAGCGAATATTTAATTGAAATTTAAACTGCCAAGGACTTGACACAATTTTTCTACATAACTAACATTTGTTCTGCCTTAATTTAAAAAAATCTTGAAATTTTAAATATTTCTTGTTTGCTTAACAGCAACAATAGTCGCGAGAAATTGTGTTAAAGTATTTAAGTCTCTTAGAAGCAATAATTTCTTGTTGCCTCTTTATAATTTCATTTAATATTCATTAAGATTTAATGTGACGAAGTGCCTCTTTATTTCTGAAAAATCAAAATATAAATACCAAACACAAAAAGCAAAACCGCAAGATTAAGGCTGAAGCACTCAAATTCATTCAGACTATTTTGCATGCAAGGAAATCTTAAATAAAAAACTTTACAAGAACCACAAGTGTATTCGTAATAATTTTGGTTTAAATATGTTTACAAAAAGTTTTTTACTTTGAGTAACACCTGTAGAATAATTTGTGTTAAACATTTATTAAGTTGTTGTACAGAAGAAACTTTGTAAAAGCGGAAAAAAATTCACAGTTTTTCAAGTTATAATTATTTTTTATCGAGTTCAAAAAAAGGAAGAAGTTATCAATTCGATAAAATGTTACTTCTTCGTGTTTGTTCTTGAATGAATTAGTAATCTCTAAACCGATTTTGATTTTTTTATGTTATGCTTCAATATATGTCATAAAGGGTGTCCTTATACAACAAACATGTTTTTTAACTGTACTTTGTCCGTAAAGGGCAACACTCAATAATTTAAGAAAAATATGTATCACAATAGCTCCCAATAGAGAAAAGTACACTCAAAAATTTTAACATTAACTGTTTTCAGTTTGTTTAAGAAGTTTTTAGTAAAGTTAAAAATAAATGAATGTTTGGTTGCTTAGTCCGAATTCGCACGATGCAAGTATTTAAGCTGAGCTGATTATGTTGTAGGCAACGGGGTGAGGTAAAATTAAATGAGTACAGACTTGCTTGTACTTGCAATTCGGTTTGCTTCCATATTCGTAATGACAAAAAACACAGATGTGTGTGTGTACATTCATGCAAAAATCTGAACAATTTAAGCAATAAGACATGTACTGTGCGAACGCCAATGAAAGTTCAAAGAAGAAAATGAAAATGAAAATAAGCAGTATTATTTTCTTGCATCGTGCGAATTGGGACTTAAGAAATAAAATTTATTTAACTTTTTATGACTGTTGTTAGAAAACCAAAGGACAAAAAAATAATAATACTGATTTTCGGTACAGTCAAAATTATTATTTAAAATTTATCTAGTTACAGTAAATATGTAATACTTTACTAAAAAAAGTTCATCAGTAGAAAATCACTATTTTACATAACCTTTAAAATAAAAAATAAAAAGTGCAAAGTACAAAGTACAAATAAAAAAATTAAAGAAAAACACAAAAAAACATCTTACATAGTATTTAAGTTTTTATTGATTTGGTAGGTTACTTTTAGAGGGTTAAAATAAAAAAGCAGAAAATTTTGCTTTTTAATAGGTAAAATGTTCTTATTTAAAATAAATACAGTAGTAGTAATTATTGATGTTTGGGTACGTTACATATTGTTAGTTAAAATAAATTAAAAAACAGTACTTTTTACTGTTTTGATAGTTTTTTTGTGCGTTGGAATAAAAGAATATTATTTGATTTAACATATTTTGTTAGTTTATAATCAACATTCAAAAACATTATTTATTCACAATATATTTTACAAATAAATTTATAAAATATATATGTACATAAGGGCGCCGGTAACCAGAACATATGCGCTCGTATTATTAAAAATTAAAGATTAAATTAAGAAGGAACAAAAGCAAATATGTATATACAAAAAATTTTTAAGTATTAAATAAACATAAAAGATAGATAAATTTAACGTTTTTCAAAAAAACAAATTATGAAAATTGAACTGATGTTCTTAAAAAGTAATAAAATAGTGGGCTAAACATTTTGAATGCTGTGGTGCTGTAGACATCTCTTGATTTTTTTAATGTTTTCATGGTTTGAACAATCAAGTACTTCTTCCAGTGGCTCGTCAACTTTTGAAAAGGGGCAAGCGGCCAACAGATGAGAAATGCTGAGGATAACATTACAATTTGGACAGATTGGTGGGTCGGTTCTATCAAAGTAGTCCTTGGAGCTAAAAAGGCATTTGCCCACTCTTATGCGGGCCAGCATAACGCATTCTGCTCTCGTAAAGTTTTTGTGGTAATTCGGTCTTATTGTGATTGGGTACTGCTGTTGAAGAATTTTTTTAAAAGGATTACTAATGGCCTTGGGTAAACTTGGTATATCCGTAATACTGGATAAGCCTAAAGCTCTTTTCGCCCCGTCGTCTGCCCTTTCGTTTCCATGAATTCCAATATGGGATGGAATCCATAAAATTTGTATTTGCTGAGTTTCGTTTTGCAGCCGAAGATTTGAATATTATATTTAATTTAAATGAAATGTAGGTGGACCGTTTTTAAAATGAAAAAGTAGCTGTTGAAAGTTGGTTTTCATTTAAATTTACCTACATGATATTTTGAGTGTTCTGTTTATAAAGCCAGTTTATAAAAACAATGCATTCTTTTTACATAGAGTACCATAAGAGACACTTATAGTATTCACATTACGACTCTACGTTGATGAACGTGATGTCGCATTGTAGTTTGGTATAATGTCCGTGGTCATTATGATATTTAAGACCACCCATAGATGCAAATGTGTCATTTTAATCGCTCTCAGTGCATTTTGGATTCATTCGGAATAAATTATACGATTTACATAAAAATTTTGTTTCTAAATCATAAATCAGCTAGGCTCCATGCAATTCATAGGTAAAATCATCTTAAAAATATAAAAGGTAATATAACAGGTTTGTTGATTAAATGTAGATCTCATTTATCAACTTCTGATTAGATTTAAGACTTTCTAGTTTTGAATACAAAATTTGGGTAGAATCCACTGATAAGCTATAGATAGTAGCGAAATGGCTATATGGACATGCTTTCCCCGCAGTAATACACTTCATTTGTATTTTTTTCATAATAAATATTATTGAGAATATCATGAAATATTTATATTAAAAGGAATTAATCTTTGCTAAATAATTTTTTTTTTTTGAATTTACAGCTTGTTATAAAATTTGAAAAAATTTTTTTTAAAACAAATTTTTAGCAAAATTTTAATATTTTTGGTGAGATGTGGGTGGAAATGAAATTTTATTTGAATTTTTGTTGGTTTAGTTATGTTCCAATTACCTGCTAGTTTATACTTTTTTCTTAAATTTCGATTTTCAATAAAACAAAGCTAAAACTAAAAATAAAAATAATCAACAAATAAAGCACCGTTGAATCTAACATAAGTAAAAAATAAAGGCGCTTAATAGATGTTGCTAAATTTTTGAAGCATATACTTCGAAACTATCTCTAAGAAAATGGTGGTCATAAATCTTTTAAGCTCAGCTGGAGACGTGCGAAAACTGATTTCAATTCAATTAATGAGAGACGGACATCGCTAAATCGATCAAAAATTTATAGTTTATAGGGTCGAAAATTAAAACCGGAATGTCAAGCGTATTTATCATCTTTCCATCTGTGGTCATAGCGCAAATGTGGTTTTAGTATGATCTGTTTTTCAGTTTCGTGTCCTTAATTCATTTTCAGAATATTATTTTTTTTCCTCCTTCTGTGAGCGTCACACAAACACAAAAACATTCATTTTTAAGAAAAATTTAGTACAATAGAGGAAAGTCAGTATGAATTTTATTTTGTTTTTGCTCTCGTCGATAATAAAGGATGAAACACATTTTTCTTCTTCATTGCTTAAACTCGATGGGAAACCAGTTATTAACACAGATATTCGTAGATATTTTTAAGGCTTTTTCTAGGTTTGTTATTATTATTTTTTTTTTTTTTCAAAAATTAAGTATGTATTATTGACTTGGCTGATTTTCGTTACGTATTTCTGCCAATTCAATGGAACAACACTGTTAACTGAGGATTGTTTGTATGCAGTTTAGTATTTTTATAAGGATAGAGAACAATTTATTAATACAAATAAAAGTATGATTCTTGACATTGCTAAAGTGCCTGTTAAACACTTTTTATAAAATATTTCAATACTTCCAACTCGAAAATTCAACTGTGAAGGTAGCATTGAATGCTGAGAAATTGCTGGACTTAGAAAATATAATTATGTTGTCAATTTTTTTTCTTAAAAAATTATTATTTCTTTTATACACGGTTATAACTAGCATAACCATTTAGAAATTTCGAAATGAAAGTTAGTTTAAAAAACAGGACGAAAATAGTTTTATTCAAGTTTTTAGGCAAAACAAAACTAGAAGGCAAATACAATTTAAGCAATCAAGCGCGCTATAATCGGCTATGCCGAATTTTAAATACCCTTCACCATATATGTAAATCTAGTTAAGTGAAGTAACTCCAATCAAAAAGGCAAATATTGGAGTGACAAAGGATGAAAAACATTAATTAAAAATTTTTTCGGCTGTTAATTGGTTAAGCGTTAAAAAAATAGTATTTCGCAAAAGATTTTAAATGATACCCATATTAGTATCTTAAAAAATATAGTGCACAATCGTGCTTTTTTTTAAAAAGTTCTGAGGCTTTACTTTTAATTCTCTTTCACACCCATGCATTTGTTTTTTTTTTATTAGAGTTACTTCATTGTTCCAAATGGTATGGAAAAATAAAAAGTAGGCGTGGTGTTTTGCTTATTGACCAATCTTGCTGATTTCTTATAACAAAATTTTTAAAACTTTTTCTGATCGATTGGCGTATTTAAATATTCTCTAGCTCATCTAGTATCTTGAAAAGTTGATTTCAACACTAGTGGACGGATAGGCGGACATCGCTCAATCGACTTCGCTATGCAAAAAAACAAGAATATATACACTTTATGGTATCGTAAATGGATATTGTAGAAAGTACGAACGAAATGACAAACTTAGATGAGGTGAAGGGTATAATAATTCGTACTACCTTTGTTATTTACAAGTTAACATGGTAAAAAGAAGAAAGTCCTAACTTAAGTGCATTAAAAATGTAGAGAAGAGCACAATTAAAAGAAAAACAGAATTTTATTGAAAATGGAGAACGAAAATCCTACATGGAATTGAAAATGCAAAAAAAGGATTGAACGCTACAAAAATAATTTTACCACAAAAAAAAAAATAGTTTGCACAAAAATTATTTATCTAGCAATATTAAGTAGTTTTCTTCGTCTCCATCCTTGTTGAAACCTCTCAAGTTTCTAATTTTTTGATTATTTTTCTAAAGATGAGGCCTTACGTTTTCTTGACTATTTTATTGAGTTTGAATACCCAGGTTTCTTTAGTTTTTTTCATTTTTGGATCGTGATCGATGAATCTACAGGTTTCTTCAGTTTTTTTTTTTGGACCATGAAGCCACGGTCTTAAATATGATGCCAATTTTGTGGCTGGTAAAGCATCTTCAGATTTTTTTAAGGAACTTTTTTCTATGGCATGGACCCAAAATATCAGCACTCATGGGATCTTAGACCAGGCTTCTGAGATTCTGATATATGTACCACTAACGCTGCAGAGATAAATCAAATGTTTGGATAGTTTCGGGCATGTTGTCATTAACTGGGATTAAGGACAGTTGAAATTATTCAACATCCTCGCTATCCGCCAATTTTTTGTTTTTTAAAGAGTTTTTGTCCATTATAAAATGGTGGAATTGTGCAATATCAACAAGTGACTTGTAGAATGGTTTAAAATAACTATCCTAGTCATAAGAAATGACATTTTTCGACGATGCAGCTGTGTAACAGCATACTTGGCTTTGAAAATGCCAAAGAAGCGATCCGGGTCACTTTGGCATGCCCTGTAAAAAGGAAATAAATTTGTTGTGTTGAGTATTCGAACTAACCGCCATTGCAGATACGATAATATAACATTTTTTTTTCTGCCCAACGCAGTTATCACAGAAAAAATTAATTATTTAGAAATTTTTGCAATACCTACCAAGTGATAATGCAGGATGCTCACAACGGTGTTTGGACCTCTGCTAATATCATGTTCCTCATCTATCATAAAATTTTACTATCGAAAAAAAAAAATTGGTCAAGATACTTTCGAAGCAAGTGATTTGAATTTATGCAATAAAATCCTAACCTGTATTTTTCCTCAAAACTTCACAATGCCGGAGAAATCAAGCACAATTACAGTAGATTAACATTAAAATGTCAAAAAAAGGAAGAATTAAAAATATTTATTTATTTATTTTTAAGCCAGCAATTAACATGTTCCCACTTCTACCTTTTTTTTAGTTATAAGCAAATAAAAAAAAATTTTATTATGATTTTATCATACCTTTCGGTGAAGAGCGTCGTCAATGGCTGTTTATTTAGTACGTTTGGTGAGCGGTTTCGACATTGGAAAATCATTTTTAGGTTTCGTTTTTATTAATATTATTATCTTATTCAGCCTTAAACATGAATCATTAAATTTACATCAACGATTCTGTTTTTAGTAAATTGTCTTTAAGATCATATAAAAAAAGGAAAATTTATAAAAAATAATTGTGGTAAAATTTTACTTAATTGACAATATTCTTAATGAACAGAATTGTTTTTACTTGATTATGTTGCCAATTAACTGCTTATTTTAATTTTCTCTAATTAAAATTGATAGAATAATATCTGCATGACTGATTTTTAATTATCGCGTTTTATACAATAATTTCAGTTTCATAAAACGACTATTTATTTGCTAGTTAAATAGCTAAAATATCTTTGTTACAGCAATGTAGTAGGAAGAAATTCTTTATTAGAATTTAAGAGAATGACAGAAAGCTGAATTAATATTAAATTATATAATCTTGTTTAAGATGCAACTAAAGTAAGGTAGTTTGTATATATTTATATTTAAATTAATTGTGTCTTACAGCGAATTAATATAAATATTACATTAATAGAACTATAAATAAAGACTTAAAAATATAATTACTTTGTATAGACATTCAAAAACACGTCTAAAAAAATATTGTCAAAAGTGTGTCAAACAAAAATTAAGCAACGAATCAAAGCTTAAAATTGTTTACCAAAAATAACTTTTCATTAATCTTTTAAGAAGAAGAAATTTTTACGAAATAGTTACAAAAAACAAAAAATCAATCATTTACCAAAAGAAAAAGTTCTTATTATAGCTTTTGACACAGGTGTATACATTTTTCATTTCGTTTTCAATTTCTACGATATTGATTTCCGACCCCACAAAGTAAATATTTAATTTATTCCTTTACTTAGAGAATCCGATTTAGCGATTTCTGCTTATCAGTAATCAGGTTAAAATCAGTTTTGCCACATTCCTCGCTAAGCTACAGAAAACTTATGATTACCATTCTCTTCGAGGTAGTTTTGAAAGAGTGGCCATTGAAAGTTCTCATCATCATCATAACTAGTGAAAATCTGATAAAAGAGGCAAGCGTCTCTATTTTCTTTTGTTTATTAACTGAGTTTAAGACAAGAAGTAGGTTACCAATTCATCTGAATGTTTGTTTTTTATGTTTGTGCACGCAGAACTTACTTTTTAACCAATTTTGAAAATTATTTTTATGCTGTTGGATTGATCGCGTTTAAAACCCTTAATTGTGTCCCAATACAACATTAAAATTTTAACGTGAATTAAACATTAAGAAAAATAAGTATCGTTTTAGCTTCCAATAGAAGAACCAACAGAAAAATAAATCTTAAACGTAAGTGAACCGATCTACATGGGTCTATCTCTTTTTGATTAATCGACAGAATGTCAATTACTATGACTGTTAAAATAACAAAAATATAAATTTAAAATTATAAATTAAAAGGTACCTCGTTTATTAAATTTAGTGTATATTACCATACTTTTAAATATCTCAGTAAGTTAAAATTTTCAAAGATCCTGCAGATCCTGAGTGATAATAATTTACATTCAATTTCTTTATTATATTTGTACAAATAAAGTTGACAACCAAATATCTGACATCAGCAGAACATTCCTTGGTATACTCTTTAATAAAGGCAGGTGTAAGTCAGACACCAAGGTTACAAATAAACAACTCGAATTCACGCCAAAACTTATCATTTTATTAAAATTATAAACATTTTAAAAATACAAAACAATAAGCAAATATAATATTTGGCACAGACGAATATAGTATTTTTACTGCATAATGGTAAGTTTATTTAGTTATTTTTTATATTGTTCCACAGAACATAGAAAGTATAAAATGGAATTACGAATTGTTGACCACTATGGTAATGCTGATGAAATATTACACCTCTATTCATTCGTTTAACAACTTGTAAAGAAATCACATTGAAAATAGTTAAAATTTTTGTCCTAAGTTCTTGATCACAAAAATTCATCAATAATATATATTGCATTTTGTGGAAAGCAATTAATGAAAACTTTTAAATAGCATGTTTAAGTTTTTACTGCTCAGAAGAATAGTGTGCTTTAATAAAAAAACTAAAACTTATATGTTATTGATTGTTGCCAATTGGTTCAATCGCTCATTACACTAGTATGCAACAAAAACAAACAAAAACTTTAACTGAATTATGATTTAACTTCTTTGTAATACCTGGTGAACTTTGTTTATATCCATAGTCATACCTGTCGAAAAGGAAAGCTGGTTGTCAAATAAGGTGTAATCATATTATCTTATAATAAACAAACATCATGAAACATTTTCTTGATTGTTTTTCTTTAAATCTTATTTCGAATAACAGCACAGTCATGATAAGTAAGCAGTACTTGAATCGGTGTATTGGCTTTTAACACGTGCAAAAATTTTTAACACAAAAAGAATAATAATCAAAACTTCTTTAAGCACTAATTTACATATAATATTATTGAATATTGAATACTCCTGCTGTTTAAACGAAATACAGTCGTAATAAAAATATCAATAAATTTCCTATGTAAAATAATTTTAAGTGTGAAATAAGTTATTCAAGTCACATTATATTGTCAGATGTATTGGATACCTCGTAACTCATAAGTATAATTTCATAATTTAAGAACTTTGTAAAAGTGTTTTTATGCTTTATCCTGCGAAGTGAAAACTTATCCTAGTAAAATTTACAATTGTCGTTGGTACATAAGGAATGCAATGAAATATACTTTAGTTACATTCGCAGTCATCTGATTTAGTGTAGTAAAAGATAGGTACTTTTTGATTAATAGTAGCTACTACGGCTTAAAATTAACAGAGTGTTTTTTATTTGCAGTCAATACATTTATTCATCATTGAGCAACAAAAAGCTTCCAATAAAGGAAAATGTATTAGGTCTCTGCTGAAGTATTTGCACTTTATCATAATGATTGTGTTTTGGACAATTAAATGAAAGACAAAGTATCATTAAAACTTTAAAACTCTTATATAAATACAACTTAAAATTTTAATATTTTCCCGACTAAAAATTTTCTAATATTGATTTAAAATTATTGACGTGTAAAATTGGCTCTGATATTAAATAATTGATATGTGAAAAAAATTTGGAAAGTGTAAAAATGGACTTAATTGGCACCATTAAAAAATATATACATATGTGCATGAAAATTCGGTTTAGTAACACGTCGAATTATCACAAGGTAACTTAAAAAGCTCTATTTTCTAAAGTACTTAAAAACAATAATTTGGTTTTTTAATAAAGTTCGGTAAGTTACTATGCTGAACAACCATAGCACTTTAGTTGACAAAATTATGATTATAAGTACAAATATATGCGTTCATACTTTAAGGTTCAATTAGCAATGACCTTAAGAATTTTACCTTCATCTTCACAAACCATGGATATGGTGCCAGATAGAAACAAAATATGCAATTGAAAAGTGTTGGAAATTTTTTTATCTACACTACATCATACTAGCATCTTTCAAAGTGTATCCCCAATTATTTATAAATTATTATATATGCTTTATCCACAAATATCTGATTTAAATCAATATTTGTTTCATTTTACTACATCCAAAAATATTTTTTAATAAAAAAAATTATATATCGTAGGTCACAGGTTGACAGAAGACAAAAACAAAAACGTTATTAATCGTTGCTAAACCGTGTTAGAAGTAAACAAAAAAAACCAAATTAGTATGAGTTGAGTTAGTATAAGATGATGAAAAGAAAACAAATCAATAGAAATTATTTTGCATTAAAAGAATTAAAGTAAATAACCTGATTAAATTTTTTTACGACTTAAGAGTTGTCAACTTGTGACCGACGATGATATAAATTTTAGCTGGGAGCATTGCAACTGTACTTTTTGCAATCTTTATATTTCTTTAGTTATTATAAAAATAAAAATTGATGTTGACTACATTATTTAAACGAATTCCATCAGATATTTTCTTAAAATTAAATATAGGCCAAACTGAAATATATCGACGTCGTTTGCTTTTAAAATCATGGTTTTCTGTATCGAATATATTAATAATTTATTAAAATTTTAATATATTGATTAATGAGTTAATGAGTTGAGTTAAATCACATTTGATTTTTTTTATAGCTATTCCTGCTGAAGCTCTAGGGGCTTTATCATACTGTAGCGCTTATAAAGAGAAAGCAGGGTCCAAACACTTAAGCATGAATACTCACAAGCAATGTGTTTTACCATTTGCAATAAAATCTTGCTGGCAAGCTTCCCTAATATTTATTCATAGTCTGTTACTAAATAATTTTCATTTAGCTCTATAAAATAAGCACATAAAAACAGCAAAATCAGAACATGATTTTTAATAATTCAATTTAAATTCTTGGGTCTAATTTGTATACTGCAGGAATACGCACAATTGATCCCAGAAAGACCCAGCAAACACGAAGAGGCCAACGGATCTTTTATGTCCATAATAAATTCCGTTAGGCCCGTAGAAACCCTGACGACTCCAGGTACCAAATAAATAACACAACCCAAATACACTAAAAAATTTACAAAAAAAAAAAATTCCGCCAAAAAATCCCTGTGCATTAAAAACTTGATGTCGTCATAGTCGACATAAGACTTTATTTTTAAACAATTTAAGTACAAAATTTTATTTACGTTTATTATACCCTTCACCATAAAAAATGGAAAAAGCGATGTCCTCCTGTCCGTCCGTGTTCGGGTTGAAATCAAGTTTACCGAGGCACTACATCAGCTAAAAAAATTTAAACACACTAATCGATCAGGCATAGTGTCGAAAAAAGTGCTACTGGAAATTAGCAAGATCGGTCCATGTCTTTCGACCCAGCGGACAAAATACAACACCGTCCTCTAATTTGTCTATACCATTTTTTAACAATGAAGTTACCCCAATTAAAAAAAAACAAATATGTGGGGCGATAGAGAATTAAAAAATAAGAAAAAAAAATTAAGTGAAAAAATTGGCGCTCGCCTATATATTCCGAGTTATGCGATATGGTAATTCTCAAATTTAAAAAAAAAATAAATATAGGTATCATTTTAAAGTTTTTGAAAAGGTCGTTAAGGAAATACCACAATTTTTTTATAAATGCTTAACCTATTAAGAGCCGAAGGCATATTTATGTAAAATTATATATATGTAGCATTAATTTTTTTTCTTATTTTTTAATTCTCTGTCACCCCAATATTTGCTTTTTTGATTGGAGCTACTTCACTAAATTAGATTGACATAGATAGTGAAGAGTATCTAAGATTCGGCATAGCCGAATATAGCAGTCTTACTTGTTTTTTATTAATTTCAAAAGATTACAGTTTATGTAAGAAACAGCCAAACAAAAATTGTAGATGTTCCGTTTCCCCATAAAACTGGTTGTGGTTTTAGCTTTCAATATATTTAGCAAGCAAATGAATAAATTTCTTTCGGAAACGTATGCAATAAATGTATATATATAAAAAAGAAATTTTAGGGAAATAGGCATATATGTCTTAACTTTATTTTTTATTGGTTTTTAGAAGTCTACATAACAATAATTGTAAATATCGTTTATAAACATCACTTAAGGTTTACAGTGTAGTGCTAAGGACAAACACTCAGATTCGTTGAATGTTTTCATGTTTTTAAATAAACACATTTTTATGCTTTTATGTAAATAAGAGTATGGCTTACAAGCTAAACAAATGTACACACGCTGGATTTGTATCGTCAACAAAAAAGTGATACAAATTCTTTAGTTAATTATTTTCTATTTTATTATGCTTTGGGACCTTATATTTTTTTATTAATATTATATTTCAATATTTCGGTACTTTTTGCGTACCTTCTTCAGGAAACAAAATTAATATTGAAAGCAAAATAACAAAATTAATTAACAATTGAAAAAAATTTTGTTAATTAATTTTGTTATTTTGCTTTCAATATTAATTTTGTTTCCTGAAGAAGGTACGCAAAAAGTACCGAAATATTGAAATATAATATTAATAAAAAAATATAAGGACCCAAAGCTTAATAAAATAGAAAATAATTTAATAAAAAAGGGTCAAATAATCATTACTAAACAAATTCTTTAGTTTTATATATGGCTAGTCCAATTTTATTTAAATTTTTAAACATTGTAGTAAAGGTGTATTGCTATTTTAAATCTAAAAGTTTTACTGCTTAGAGAGTGAACACCACAATCATTCTTCTTTTAATCAAATTTTGGAAAGTTCAAAGTCTGGCGATAGCTACTGAAAAGCTGTAGACAAAATATTGCTTTTTTTCATTGTTTAAGGAATATTTGTGTTTGGAAACTAAAAATTTTACTTTTTGCCCTATCCTGGTCTTGCCCTTTGCTACTAGCGATGCCAAAACCTTTCTAACTTTTACCAAATTTCGTAAATAAATTCAAAAACACTATAATTACTTCCATTTTTTTACAAAATATCCCACTGTGCGTAAGTGAAATAAACGCCGATTAACCTTTGTATGTGCTTATCGGTCTAAGTATAATCAATATTATGCACTGCTTTTCACACCTTCCATCATTTTGCTGTTCTCCGTTTGTTCTAGGAATTAAGGTGATCTCATTACATAAAACTCCTTTCCGAATTGAGAGTCACATACGCACCGAAGTTACCTAGTATGAGTGGTATTGTTTATAGTAAAAAAAGAAAAAGATAAGAAAAGCCATGCACCACAATGTTCTTTCTTATCATGCGTTACATGGTTTATAATATTTCATTGTATCTTACACCTGTTTTAAAGCAGTTTTTGCTTTTTTTACTCCTTCAGCTTTGGCGGTCATATTCCATTAGTACTTTTTAAACCATAATGCAAAGCGATTAAATTTTGTTCGATATATATAATTTATAATTATAAATTAATTTTTAAAATTATTGGTTGCACTGTCTTAAATTATAAAAAATGAATTAATTAATTTTTAATTAAAAAAAATATTAATAATGCACTTGCTATAATATTAAGCAGTTCACGCATAAGGCACATTGCGCTTTCAGACTTACTTTATAACAATCAGTATTATACTGGATACGCATCTACAATATTGTGGAAAAAACTATGAACCGTTAAAAACATTGCAGTCTTGGCTAAACCTACAGTTACCAGAGGACAATAAGAAATACATGTGACGATTTGTAATGAGAACAATGAATGAAGCTTTGGGTTTTGAGTCGTCTTCGCCTATTATTGATTGTGGATATTTTTCGTTGTTGTATTTATTAAAGTAGATGTAGTGGATAAAAAATGCTGCATTACTTTCTGCTTGTGTCTTTAAAAAAATGATTCGATATTAAAATTCACTTAAGCCGAGTTATTTAATTTATTTATTATAAATTATTTTTTATATCTGTACATATGATAAAATTGACACAGGTTCATTTCTGTACATGTAGTTTTTTTGCTCGTGACGGTAATAAACGATATGTTATATAAACCATCTTTTTTGTGAAGTTTTGTATGTCTGTCTGTTCGTATCACATAAAAACTGCTAGATGATGGATTTGAAAAAAAATTTTTGAGGAGGTCCCTGGGAGAAATAAAGATACAAATGAAAAAACACCTAATTTTACCGGTATAATGGTACTCAAACACCATATTTTTATTGATAAAAAATTCTTAAGACTATTTACGAATTCTACAATAAATAATTAAAACGCATGTTTTTAAATATGAGTTGAGGTCGAGACGAAGTCTTGGGCACTGCTATACGCAATAAATTTATAAATTAATTTACAAACATATTTTAATTTTACTTGAAATTATTAGCATATTCACTTTCTTACCGCTATGCAGCGAGAGCTGCATAGTTTTTGGGTGTTATTTTGTCCCGATGCGGTTATACCATTTTGAGTGACTTTCCTTTCCTTGAAAAAACTAAACCAAAATTAAAAAACGTAACCGCAGTTGTTATTAAAATCTTTTGTATCTTAGCGGAAATTTCCTTTTATCTTATTTTGTAACTTTATACTACCGATCTTTTTGTACCTTTCGAGTTTTATTTTATTTTTAGTCGTAAATGTGTTGTGACAGAAAGTAATTTTGACGAACAACTTACTTTTTTAATGGAAACAAATTTAATTTTTAATGGAATCCAATTTTAATTACAAATAAAGAATTTAACAATAAATTCATAATTGGGTACATTAAATTATTAAATGTTACAAAAAGTTTTAAATTTTATTCTATAATAAATTTGTTTCTTTTAATAAGTTTTTAAATACTTCTACAGATACTGGAGAGAAAGAACAAAAAACTACAAAACAACCTCGTAAAGAAGACAAAAAGTTAAAATGAAGGATGGTAATAAGAAATTATTTCTATTGGGAATGAAATAAAATCTTTACATTTTTTGATAAAAAGTTTATCAAGAAAGTAAGTTCTTTTACAACAAAACAGTACAAATTTTAAGCAGCAAAATAAAATGAAAAAAAGATGTGTAAAAAAATGCTTAAGTAACCTCAAGAGAAAAAAGCAAAATAAAAAATTGCTTAACATCAACATAATTGTAAGTTAAAATAAAGGTCCGGTTCTTAAACTTTTGTTTAAAACAGATAAAACAAATTTTAATGCTATTTTTATTTAATTTAAGGTAAATAATTTATGAATCAGAAAATCAGTTTTTTATTCTTTCAGCTATCTTTTAAGAAAATTGTTTTCAGCCGGGACCATCTCAAACCACTAGTCGTATTTATATCCTTCACCAGGTGAATCGGGCATATTTAAGTTTGTCCCTCCATTTGTAATTTCTACAACGTTACTTTCTGATATAGTAAAATGTACGTATTATCGATTCTTATACATAACTCGATTTAGCAATGTCGCTCCATCCATAATCGAGACGTTTTCAATAACATTTCTTCAAATATATTAGTTAACCTAAAATATTCTTTTGCAATTAAAGATTGAAAATTTCATTTAAAACCCGAAATGCACAAAAAATAACTTAAAAGATTAAAATAAAAATAATAATAATAATAATAATAATAATAATAATAATAATAATAATAATAATAATAAAAACACATTTGCATTATTTAGTCATTTTTATATTACAATATTACAAGTGAAGCTAAAAAGCAAGTATCTAATATCTTCAGATTATTTCTTTGTGCTAATAGTGGTTAGATATACAAAATACTTCGAGTGGTATTTAAAGTAACCGTTTTTATTATTGAAAGCCATATTTTGGAAGATTTCATACCGCAGAAACAACCGGAAAAGAAAATTTACATTCTTTAACACAATAGTTACACCAAATTTTTCATGCTGTTCAAAGAGATAATAAAAACACATTTAGAAAACGAATCAGTAACCTGCCAAAATCTTCTGATTTGATTTAACTCACATGTACATTATTGCTTGTATAAAAGAAAAGCGCTTAAAAAAAGTTAGCAAAATAAGCTTGGAAAACAAACTAGAGGATTTTTAACTCGCCTGAAAAATGAATTCCCAGTAGCGAGCGAATAGTTTAAAGTGTGTGGTTAAAGGGTGTTGTTCGCAGAGCTAAAAAAGTCACATCTAAAAAATAATTTCTGTCGGAGTTACATTGAAAGAATCCAACGAGTAAATGATAACAAAACTCAATTATAATAAAATTTGCACGTCTCTGACAGTTACATAAGGCTATTGTTTATGCTTTCGAAAATGAGTTGCGTGCTTTGCTTTGTATTTTGAGACATAAAATGCTTATTTAAGTTTTCAATAAGAGTACAACTCCCTTACACTGCTCGTGTTAAAAATTGAGACAAAGTTTGTTCAGTATAAATACCAACAAGAACCTGCTACTGTTGGACTTCGAACGAAGAAAGGTGTTTAATAGTTTTTAAGTTTTCTGCAGTTCATACTTGTATCACACATCTCTTAGATTTGCTCTTACGCCGCGACCTACAGCACAGGATCAAAAATTCAAAATAGAGGAAGGTTTTTACTCATTTAAAAAAAGTTCCCAAATGACTCCAATTTTTAAGCCAAGAACATCTGCTGAACTACATCTGATTATAAATAATACAGTACTATGGTCACAACAACCAATACAATATTCTTTTGTCTGCTCAATCTTTTAATTTGTTGACCTCAACTTCTTTGAACAATAAAAGGATTATGTAATAAAAATGATTATAATGATATATTAATCCGATATGATATCGCGGGTAGATCAAATATTTATTAAAATGCATGTTTGAATAAATATGTGGGCAAAATATCTTGAACAAAGCAATATTCAATTACAAAAGAAGAATTTTTTCTTTTACAAAATCCCTCGAGCAAATATTATAGGAGTAAAGAGAAAAGATATAATTCAACACATTGTTTTGAGTTTTTGAGATGATAAATTACATATTTATTATTCACCAAGCATTCGGTTCAACAGCGTTTTGTGTATTCTTGTTTTAAAGCGCCAAAACCTGCTAGCTTCTTTTTAAATTAAGGATTCAATAGTATGATTTTTTTTTGTAACTGACCTGAGTTATTTTTCACCACCCTGTTCACTATATTTGTGCGTAAGAAATTTCTGAACATGCCTTTTCTTGATACTTTTTTTAGGTTTTTGTAACCAAACATTTTTGTGCCCAAAGTGTAAAAACGTGTCTCTTTTATTTTCGCTTCAATGTGTATCCTATCACAGGCTAATATTTCTGAGATAGTAACAACAAGACTATTGTATGGCTGCTACAACAATCAGGTTAAGAAATAAATAAGTCCAAGAGAATCGTAAAAAACTGAAAAACACTCTTCTTGACTAAATGCTAAAAAAAATGAATACTAATATTATCACCAACTATTACAAAATCAAGGTTTAGTCGAACAACACTTATTTAGGTATAACTTGTATGCTAAAGTTATGAATCATTACAGTCTGTTGAGTTGAATTGCAGACAACTTGGATAAAATATAAGCGGCGCATTTAATAAAAAATATTACACATTATTGACTGGGTAGGAACAACGGGAGTTTTTCTGCAGTGCACAGTTCTCATAAAAGTACTTAATTCCTAAAAAATTTTGTTCTTCTATGGTTAGGTATTTTGTATGCGTAAATGTAAGCAAGTTTACAATAAAAAACATGACATGCCACTAGTGGCTGACAATGGCAACAGTTATTTAAAAAATGAAAAATATTTCTATGTTTTCATTTATGCTTTTTAATCTACTGAGACATATGATTCTTAATTTTGCTGCACAATTTTTTTGTATAATCCCCTGATGAACTGCATGACCGATAACGAAATGGCCATACTGATTAATTTTTCCTGCAGTATTTCCTTTGGTAAGTTAGTTGTATATTGTTTTATCTATTCCACGATTTTTTTTATATGAAATATATTTAGCAAGGTATTTAAGCAATTAAAGCACTCTATATAAATAAAATATAATTACTATTGGCTTTTAAATTTGGATGTTAAAATCAGATTAAAATATAAAAACGAAAAAATTTCGTTCTTTGCTTTCCCAATATTCATTGAAAAAATAATCGAGATTATTTAACATTTTATAATTTATTTCATTACTCTAGCATATGAGTATAAGCTTCTTAAGCATGCCGATATAAATAAATATATAGATATATACGCATAGCACACTTAAAAAATAAATTTTTATTGTCTCACTGTTACTCCAAAAAAAATCAAGCTTAATAGTAGGGTTTTGTATGCATATAAATAACGATTCTTTTTATTCAATTTACATTAGGTGGAGATAAAATATTGGTTGATAGAAGACTCAAGCTGGCAATAATGTTTTCTAATTAAATAAGCCACTGAAAAGGGTTAAATGAATTAATTTTTAAACGAAATATCATGTTTTTTTTACCCCAATTAAATTTATAAATCACCGATATTGATTGTTGAGGGTAAAAGCAAGTCTCGTTGGCCAGTTCTCTACCGCTTACTTAGCTCCTCATTTTAATATATGGTTTCTATCACACAACTTAATTTTTTATCCACAAAAATAACGGTAAGTGATATCTGGGGAACATTTTTTTGTTCAGAGTAAAAAAATTTCTCATAATAACTCAAATCACTCATCTTTAAACAAACATTTAAAGCCTAAATAGAATGTTTTAAATTCTTAATGCTGTAAGTTTAAACCTACAACCAAAAAAAAAGGAAGAAGGAATATATATCATTGTTTTCTTGTGACCAAGATTTTCCTCTGCCCTATTTAAAACTATCGTACAAGAAGTAAATATTATTTTTCTTATATTCTAATCTAAGCGGAATGTCTTGCTGTGACCCAGACACCACTTTTTTGTACAATTCTTAAAATATGTAGTTGCCTTCAAGTATATTTTTTTTAATTTTTTATTTTCAATTAAAAAAACGTCACTACCAATTATTATTATATAAGTTACAGATTTTGTTTCATTAATATCTTTGCGGAATATTGCCAAAAGGTGAAAGTTTTCAAGTTTTTTTATTGTGCACTTACATACATAGTTTTTAATATTTCTGCGACAATACTACATAAAGTTGTCTACAACAGGTATTGCAGATAAATTTTAAAACAAATAATTTTTAACTGCATTTAAGTTAAAATTAATTACATTGTGCCTGTATATGAATCTTTTTAGCTTCAAAGGTAATTAAAAAATATAGCAAAATGACATTAAAAGCGATTTTTATTTAAAATATTGCAATAAAGCAAATAATTATAAGAACATATTATTACAAACAAAAATTACAACAAATAAATATATGATATCATTAAATGTTACTAGTTCCTTTAAATAAAGTCATCTTAAAATATTTAAATTTTCGCTTTTTTATGAAGTGGATGACCATTGTAGGTGATACAGAAAATTTTATAAAAGTAATTGTTATGTAGATAGATACACTATATAAGAAACCCTTTTTATAATTACTTCCTATATCACTTTTTTTTATTTTTTTCATTACACTGGAGTATATTAAAAATTTCTCGCAGAACATTTACAAATATATTTATGTATGATTATATTGAAATTGGCTTGAAGTCCATTCAGCTTTTATTAATAACAAAAATCTTTCGTTATTTACGTCATGCAAAAAGTAATTCTTAAGTTTACTGAAATTGTCAAAATTAATATTTTAGAAACCCTTATTTAAAAAAAAAAATTTCATTTAAGTGTATTTTATCAATAACTGCGTAGTACTTCTGTAGACCTTAAATCTTTCCGAGAACAGATAGTCAGAAAAAAAATGACAGTCTCCCGAAAAAATAGGAGGTAAAAGGGTCCTATCTGCAAGAAAGATATGTTAAAAAAACTAAAATTATATCGAAGCCATCTAATAAGGCAATCATTGGAAAACATTTGATTATCTTCTATATGTATGTAAAACAGTAACATATAAATTAATTTTGTAAATATTTTGTTTGAATAACATATTTATCAATAACCTTGTGTTTGTGTAGGAATACAACGCACGACGGTAACGATAGTTTCATACAAATTTGATATGAGTTATCGTTCAACGGCAATACAGCTGAGATTAAATACGTTTTCTTTGCTTTTCGGTTTTCATTATTCTCTTATATATTATCTCCCCCTCTCCTAACAATATTGCCACATATTTCTAGAAATATTTGTTTTTTTAAGCATTTGCATTCACAATTAGAGCAAGGGCACAATACATAAATAAAACTAGAACAAAATTTCAGAAATACGAAAAAAAAACTAATGTAAATAAATGAAAAAAGTAATTGAAAATGTAAGTAATATGAAAATAAAATTTTTTTGATTGAAAAATTAACTGAAAAAGAAAAAAATATGAGCCCAATTAAAATCTTCAATCAGTTGTGATATGTTTTTCGACCCTGTAGGAACCCAACAGACGACGGTAACCCAACGATTTGTCGTTACGTGTTTATTTTCAAAAATATTTTTTTTCAATATTTTATTAAATTTAAATGAGTCAGATGAAATCAAGTGCTTCATGAGAAACAAAATTTTGTTCAAAATAAATCGTTTTAAAACCGCAGTGCCATATAAAACTTTAAGTAAACTAGAGGTCCTAGAGCCTTAAACCCGATATTTTCTGATCACATTTTTAATGTATTTTCTGCATTTTATATTACAGAAAAAGAAAAAGTTAAAAAAAGTTTTTTTTGTACCTAAAAAGTGCTTTTTACTATTGAAAACCTTAAAACTCAATTATCTCGTAAACTAGAGGTCCTAGAGCCCTAAACCCGATATTTTCTGATCACATTTTTAATGTATTTTATGCATTTTATATTATAGAAAAAGAAAAAGTTAAAAAAAAAATTTTTTATACCTAAAAAGTGCTTTTTTTACTATTGAAAACCTTAAAACTCAATTATCTCGTAAACTAGAGGTCCTAGAGCCTTAAACCCGATATTTTCTGATCACATTTTTAATGTATTTTATGAATTTTATATTATAGAAAAAGAAAAAGTTAAAAAAATTTTTTTTTGTACCTAAAAAGTGCTTTTTAATATTGAAAACCTTAAAACTCAATTATCTCGTAAACTAGAGGTCCTAGAGCCTTAAACCCGATATTATCTGATCACATTTTTAATGTATTTTATGCGTTTTATATTATAGAAAAAGAAAAAGTTAAAAAAAATTTTTTTTTGTACCTAAAAATTGCTTTTTACTATTGAAAACCTTAAAACTCAGTTATCTCGTAAACTAGAGGTCCTAGAGCCTTAAACCCGATATTTTCTGATCACATTTTTAATGTATTTTATGCATTTTATATTATAGAAAAAGAAAAGGTTAAAAAAAAAACTTTTTGTACCTAAAAAGTGCTTTTTACTATTGAAAACCTTAAAACTCAATTATCTCGTAAACTAGAGGTCCTAGAGCCTTAAACCCGATATTTTCTGATCACATTTTTAATGTATTTTATGCATTTTATATTATAGAAAACTAAAAAGTTAAAAAAATTTTTTTTTTGTACCTAAAAACTGCTTTTTACTATTGAAAACCTTAAAACTCAATTATCTCGTAAACTAGAGGTCCTAGAGCCTTAAACCCGATATTTTCTGATCACATTTTTAATGTATTTTATGCATTTTATATTATAGGAAAAGAAAAGGTTAAAAAAATTTTTTTTGTACCTAAAAAGTGCTTTTTACTATTGAAAACCTTAAAACTCAATTATCTCGTAAACTAAAGGTCTTAGAGCCTTAAACCCGATATTTTCTGATCACATTTTTAATTTATTTTATGCATTTTATATTATAGAAAAAGAAAAAGTTTAAAAAAAAAAATTTTTGTACCTAAAAAGTGCTTTTTACTATTAAAAACCTTAAAACTCAATTATCTCGTAAACTAGAGGTCCTAGAGCCTTAAACCCGATATTTTCTGATCACATTTTTAATGTATTTTATACATTTTATATTATAGAAAAAGAAAAAGTTAAAAAAATTTTTTTTGTACCTAAAAAGTGCTTTTTACTATTGAAAACCATAAAACTCAATTATCTCGTAAACTAGAGGTCCTAGAACCTAAAACCCGATATTTTCTGATCACATTTTAATGAATTTTATGCATTTTATATTATAGAAAAAGAAAAAGTTAAAAAAAAATTTTTTTTGTAACTAAAAAGTGCTTTTTACTATTGAAAACCTTAAAACTCAATTATCTCGTAAACTACAGGTCCTAGAGCCTTAAACCCGATATTTTCTGATCACATTTTTAATGTATTTTATGCATTTTATACTATAGAAAAAGAAAAAGTTAAAAAAAATCTAAAATATAAAATGCATAAAAGACTTTAAAAATGTGATCAGAAAAAATCGGTTTTAAGGCTCTAAGACCTCTAGTTTACGAGATAATTGAGTTTTAAAGTTTTCAATAGTAAAAAGCACTTTTTAGGTACAAAAAATTTTTTTTTTAACTTTTTCTTTTTCTAAAATATAAAATGCATAAAATACTTTAAAAATGTGATCAGAAAAAATCGGTTTTATGGCTCTAGGAACTCTAGTTTGCGAGATAATTGAGTTTTAAAGTTTTCAATAGTAAAAAGCACTTTTTAGGTGCAAAAAAATTTTTTTTTAACTTTTTCTTTTTCTAAAATACAAAATGCATAAAATACTTTAAAAATGTGATCGGAAAAAATCGGTTTTAAGGCTCTAGGACCTCTAGTTTACGAGATAATTGAGTTTTAAAGTTTTCAAAAGTAAAAAGCACTTTTTAGGTACAAAACAAAATTTTTTTTAACTTTTTCTTTTTCTAAAATATAAAATGCATAAAATACTTTAAAAATGTGATCAGAAAAAATCGGTTTTAAGGCTCTAGGACCTCTAGTTTACGAGATAATTGAGTTTTAAAGTTTTTAATAGTAAAAAGCACTTTTTAGGTACAAAAAAAATTTTTTTTTAACTTTTTCTTTTTCTAAAATATAAAATGCATAAAAAAAAGTTTTCAATAGTAAAAAGCACTTTTTAGGTACAAAAAATTTTTTTTTTTTAACTTTTTCTTTTTCTATAATATAAAATGCATAAAATACATTAAAAATGTGATCAGAAAATATCGGGTTTAAGGCTCTAGGACCTCTAGTTTACGAGATAATTGAGTTTTAAGGTTTTCAATAGTAAAAAGCAGTTTTTAGGTACAAAAAAAAAATTTTTTTAACTTTTTAGTTTTCTATAATATAAAATGCATAAAATACATTAAAAATGTGATCAGAAAATATCGGGTTTAAGGCTCTAGGACCTCTAGTTTACGATATAATTGAGTTTTAAAGTTTTCAATAGTAAAAAGCACTTTTTAGGAACAAAAAAATTTTTTTTAACTTTTTCTTTTTCTAAAATATAAAATGCGTCAAATACGTTAAAAATGTGATTAGAAAAAGTCGGTTTTAAGGCTCTAGGACCTCTAGTTTACGAGATAATTGAGTTTTAAAGTTTTCAATAGTAAAAAGCACTTTTTAGGTACAAAAAAAATTTTTTTTAGCTTTTTCTTTCTCTAAAATATAAAATGCATAAAATACTTTAAAAAACGTGATCAGAAAAAATCGGTTTTAAGGCTCTAGGACCTCTAGTTTACGATATAATTGAGTTTTAAAGTTTTCAATAGTAAAAAGCACTTTTTAGGTACAAAAAAATTTTTTTTTTAACTTTTTCTTTTTCTATAATATAAAATGCATAAAATACTTTAAAAATGTGATCATAAAAAATCGGTTTTAAGGCTCTAGAACCTCTAGTTTACGAGATAATTGAGTTTTAAAGTTTTCAATAGTAAAAAGCACTTTTTAGGTACAAAAAAAATTTTTTTTAACTTTTTCTTTTTCTAAAATATAAAATGCATAAAAAAATCGGTTTTAAGGCTCTAGGACCTCTAGTTTACGAGATAATTGAGTTTTAAAGTTTTCAATAGTAAAAAGCACTTTTTAGGTACAAAAAAAATCTTTTTTAACTTTTTCTTTTTCTAAAATATAAAATGCATAAAATACTTTAAAAATGTGATCAGAAAAAGTCGCTTTTAAGGCTCTAGGACCTCTAGTTTACGAGATAATTGAGTTTTAAAGTTTTCAATAGTAAAAAGCACTTTTTAATTACAAAAAAATTTTTTTTTAACATTTTCTTTTTCTAAAATATAAAATGCATAAAATACTTTAAAAATGTGATCAGAAAAAATCGGTTTTAAGGCTCTAAGACCTCTAGTTTACGAGATAATTGAGTTTTAAAGTTTTCAATAGTAAAAAGCACTTTTTAGGTACAAAAATTTTTTTTTTTAATTTTTTCTTTTTCTAAAATATAAAATGCATAAAATACTTTAAAAATGTGATCAGAAAAAATCGGTTTTATGGCTCTAGGAACTCTAGTTTACGAGATAATTGAGTTTTAAAGTTTTCAATAGTAAAAAGCACTTTTTAGGTGCAAAAAATTTTTTTTTTAACTTTTTCTTTTTCTGAAATATAAAATGCATAAAATACTTTAAAAATGTGATCAGAAAAAATCGGTTTTAAGGCTCTAGGACCTCTAGTTTACGAGATAATTGAGTTTTAAAGTTTTTAATAGTAAAAAGCACTTTTTAGGTACAAAAAAAATTTTTTTTTAACTTTTTCTTTTTCTAAAATATAAAATGCATAAAAAAAAGTTTTCAATAGTAAAAAGCACTTTTTAGGTACAAAAAATTTTTTTTTTTAACTTTTTCTTTTTCTATAATATAAAATGCATAAAATACTTTAAAAATGTGATCAGAAAAAATCAGTTTTAAGGCTCTAGGACCTCTAGTTTACGAGATAATTGAGTTTTAAAGTTTTCAATAGTAAAAAGCACTTTTTAGGAACAAAAAAATTTTTTTTTAACTTTTTCTTTTTCTAAAATATAAAATGCGTCAAATACGTTAAAAATGTGATTAGAAAAAGTCGGTTTTAAGGCTCTAGGACCTCTAGTTTACGAGATAATTGAGTTTTAAAGTTTTCAATAGTAAAAAGCACTTTTTAGGTACAAAAAAAATTTTTTTTAGCTTTTTCTTTCTCTAAAATATAAAATGCATAAAATACTTTAAAAAACGTGATCAGAAAAAATCGGTTTTAAGGCTCTAGGACCTCTAGTTTACGATATAATTGAGTTTTAAAGTTTTCAATAGTAAAAAGCACTTTTTAGGTACAAAAAAATTTTTTTTTAACTTTTTCTTTTTCTATAATATAAAATGCATAAAATACTTTAAAAATGTGATCATAAAAAATCGGTTTTAAGGCTCTAGAACCTCTAGTTTACGAGATAATTGAGTTTTAAAGTTTTCAATAGTAAAAAGCACTTTTTAGGTAAAAAAAAAATTTTTTTTAACTTTTTCTTTTTCTAAAATATAAAATGCATAAAAAAATCGGTTTTAAGGCTCTAGGACCTCTAGTTTACGAGATAATTGAGTTTTAAAGTTTTCAATAGTAAAAAGCACTTTTTAGGTACGAAAAAAATCTTTTTTAACTTTTTCTTTTTCTAAAATATAAAATGTACAAAATACTTTAAAAATGTGATCAGAAAAAATCGGTTTTAAGGCTCTTGGACCTCTAGTTTACGAGATAATTGAGTTTTAAAGTTTTCAATAGTAAAAAGCACTTTTTAGGTACAAAAAAATTTTTTTTTTAACTTTTTCTTTTTCTAAAATATAAAATGCGTCAAATACTTTAAAAATGTGATCAGAAAAAGTCGGTTTTAAGGCTCTAGGACCTCTAGTTTACGAGATAATTGAGTTTTAAAGTTTTCAATAGTAAAAAGCACTTTTTAATTACAAAAAAATTTTTTTTTAACATTTTCTTTTTCTAAAATATAAAATGCATAAAATACTTTAAAAATGTGATCAGAAAAAATCGGTTTTAAGGCTCTAAGACCTCTAGTTTACGAGATAATTGAGTTTTAAAGTTTTCAATAGTAAAAAGCACTTTTTAGGTACAAAAATTTTTTTTTTACTTTTTCTTTTTCTAAAATATAAAATGCATAAAATACTTTAAAAATGTGATCAGAAAAAATCGGTTTTATGGCTCTAGGAACTCTAGTTTACGAGATAATTGAGTTTTAAAGTTTTCAATAGTAAAAAGCACTTTTTAGGTGCAAAAAATTTTTTTTTTAACTTTTTCTTTTTCTGAAATATAAAATGCATAAAATACTTTAAAAATGTGATCAGAAAAAATTGGTTTTAATGCTCTAGGAACTCTAGTTTACGAAATAATTGAGTTTTAAAGTTTTCAATAGTAAAAAGCACTTTTTAGGTACAAAAAAATTTTTTTTTTAAATTTTTCTTTTTCTAAAATATAAAATGCATAAAATACTTTAAAAATGTGATCAGAAAAAATCGGTTTTAAGGCTCTAGGACCTCTAGTTTACGAGATAATTGAGTTTTAAAGTTTTCAATAGTAAAAAGCACTTTTTAGGTACAAAAAAAAATTTTTTTTAACTTTTTCTTTTTCTAAAATATAAAATGCATAAAATACTTTAAAAAAGTGATCAGAAAAGATCGGTTTTAAGGCTCTAGGACCTCTAGTTTACGAGATAATTGAGTTTTAAAGTTTTCAATAGTAAAAAGCACTTTTTAGGTACAAAAAAATTTTTTTTTTAACTTTTTCTTTTTCTATAATATAAAATGCATAAAATACTTTAAAAATGTGATCAGAAAAAATCGGTTTTAAGGCTCTAGGACCTCTAGTTTACGAGATAATTGAGTTTAAAAGTTTTCAATAGTAAAAAGCACTTTTTAGGTACAAAAAAATTTTTTTTAACTTTTTCTTTTTCTATAATATAAAATGCATAAAATACTTTAAAAGTGTGATCAGAAAAAATCGGTTTTAAGGCTCTGGGACCTCTAGTTTACGAGATAATTGAGTTTTAAAGTTTTCAATAGTAAAAAGCACTTTTTAGGTACAAAAAAAAATTTTTTTAACTTTTTCTTTTTCTAAAATATAAAACGCATAAAATACTTTAAAAATTTGATCAGAAAAAATCGGTTTTAAGGCTCTAGGACCTCTAGCTTACGAGATAATTGAGTTTTAAAGTTTTCAATAGTAAAAAGCACTTTTTAGGTACAAAAAAATTTTTTTTTAACTTTTTCTTTTTCTATAATATAAAATGCATAAAATACTTTAAAAATGTGATCAGAAAAAATCGGATTTAAGGCTCTAGGACCTCTAGTTTACGAGATAATTGAGTTTTAAAGTTTTCAATAGTAAAAAGCACTTTTTAGGTACAAAAAAATTTTTTTTTAACTTTTTCTTTTTCTATAATATAAAATGCATAAAATACTTTAAAAATGTGATCATAAAAAATCGGTTTTAAGGCTCTAGAACCTCTAGTTTACGAGATAATTGAGTTTTAAAGTTTTCAATAGTAAAAAGCACTTTTTAGGTACAAAAAAAATTTTTTTTAACTTTTTCTTTTTCTAAAATATAAAATGCATAAAAAAGTCGGTTTTAAGGCTCTAGGACCTCTAGTTTACGAGATAATTGAGTTTTAAAGTTTTCAATACTAAAAAGCACTTTTTAGGTACAAAAAAAATCTTTTTTAACTTTTTCTTTTTCTAAAATATAAAATGCATAAAATACTTTAAAAATGTGATCAGAAAAAATCGGTTTTAAGGCTCTAGGACCTCTAGTTTACGAGATAATTGAGTTTTAAAGTTTTCAATAGTAAAAAGCACTTTTTAGGTACAAAAAAAATTTTTTTTTAACTTTTTCTTTTTCTAAAATATAAAATGCGTCAAATACTTTAAAAATGTGATCAGAAAAAGTCGGTTTTAAGGCTCTAGGACCTCTAGTTTACGAGATAATTGAGTTTTAAAGTTTTCAATAGTAAAAAGCACTTTTTAATTACAAAAAATTTTTTTTTTAACATTTTCTTTTTCTAAAATATAAAATGCATAAAATACTTTAAAAATGTGATCAGAAAAAATCGGTTTTAAGGCTCTAAGACCTCTAGTTTACGAGATAATTGAGTTTTAAAGTTTTCAATAGTAAAAAGCACTTTTTAGGTACAAAAAACTTTTTTTTAACTTTTTCTTTTTCTAAAATATAAAATGCATAAAATACTTTAAAAATGTGATCAGAAAAAATCGGTTTTATGGCTCTAGGAACTCTAGTTTACGAGATAATTGAGTTTTAAAGTTTTCAATAGTAAAAAGCACTTTTTAGGTGCAAAAAATTTTTTTTTTAACTTTTTCTTTTTCTGAAATATAAAATGCATAAAATACTTTAAAAATGTGATCAGAAAAAATTGGTTTTAAGGCTCTAGGAACTCTAGTTTACGAGATAATTGAGTTTTAAAGTTTTCAATAGTAAAAAGCACTTTTTAGGTACAAAAAAAATTTTTTTTTAA